>BPLS01028689.1:44517-67188 GCA_019656275.1 Rhododendron kiyosumense | reverse complement strand
ATATATGGAAAATGAATTTCACTCCCTTTCTTGTCTTAGAGCAAAGAAATTACACATTTTTAACATTAATAAACAAAAAAGAGATCGAGTGCGAATATCAAAAAAAGGGGAGTGTGAAAATCACTCCCCACATATTGTCATCATCACTATCTTGTGCATAAATAACTATTACACAAAAACAGTGCAAAAGTATGTACAGTGACATTTTCAAAATTCGGAAGCATAGCATTAGCCATTTCGATTTGAAATAAAAAAGAACACAAAATTCCACATCAATGTTATAGTAGCTCCTTTTGCCGATCAAAAAAAAAAAAAAATGTTTAAAGCTCAATTCCCTGCTGCAGTATTTGACATGGAGTACCAAAGGTGGCTAGAGGAACACCACAGACTGATGTGCGAGCTGCGAGCAGCGGTTCAAGAGCATATACCGGAGAACGAGTTACGGTTATTTGTCGACAATTGCGTAGCTCACTACGACGAGATTATGAACCTCAAAAGCATGGTGGCTAAGTCCGACGTTTTTCACCTTGTTTCCGGCATGTGGAAGTCTCCCGCCGAACGTTGCTTCATGTGGATGGGTGGTTTCCGGCCCTCCGAGCTCATCAAGGTACTAATATCCCTCTCAACTTTATACTCCGAAACCCTAGTTTCCTTCAAATTTTATAGTTTCCAAGATTTTTGATAATGCACAGTTATATTGACCATGAAAAATAATAAGAAAACTACTCCATTTGCTTTTTTTCCCGAAAATTTATATGTGGATATAAAGATAGTCTACATTACGAAAACTTACAAATAATGCATTTTTATTAATAAAATTTAATTTAATTTGGAAGTTATAAAATAGATATCAATGAGTTCTTTTAGTCTATGATGAAAAAATAGTTCAAGTTTTTTTTTTTAACAACAATGCATTCTTTCTAAAGACTCATTTTTGGACCGAAAATTTTATGATTACGAGGCTCAGTGTTTACGAAAATAGTGATCTTGTTGATAAAGTGAAATGTATGGACCAGATTTAATAGTACAAAAAATGAATACTGTCATTACAACTCACTTTGTGAGTATTTCTATTGGTACACATTCGGATTTATAGCAATGATAATATATAAATTTCTCTTCCGTGATGAAAAAATTTCGGGAACACGTATTTTGACACAAAAAAATATCAAAGCCCCACATTACTAAGCGGAACCGTTTAACTAGTTTAAAACGCGTTTTTAAAAATTCCAGTAGATCGAAATGCCATGTTTTTAAGACTTTCCCTTAATAAGGCCACGTTGGGTATTATTCCAAGCCCTGCCATAAAGCAATATCTGTTACTCCACATTTTAGAGAGAGAGAGAGATGAAGCTGAGAGCCGTGCAAGAAACTGGTCTCTCTCTCACACACACACACGCACACATTGATGGAAACAAACTCTTTTTTTTTTTTTTCTCGGCAAGGTGAACGATTTTATAGAGCTCGAAGGGGTACATCGAGGGAGAAACAACTTAGCTCAACGAGCCAAAGTTACACCAGCACAAACATAACAAACAAAATAGATATTTGTTCCTACGTTCGTACCTTCTTTTGTTTGTAGCAAAGGCATAAGCGTACCCGGGTTTTTTTTTTGGTCAGAATTTGTTTTTCTCAATTTGTTTTCCTAAAACAAGAAAAGTTGTTTGGACGGTCTTTAGATTTTCCAATATTAGTCTCTTGAAGGACAAATTTTCCTAGAAATAAGAAAATTCAGATGAATAAAAGCAAGAAAAAACTAAATCCTAGCCACAAAGATATACCCTCTGTTGAGTTATTATATATAAAATTATTGTTGCCGATCAAAAAATAAAACCAAGAAAAAGAGGGCAATTGCAACAAGGGAAATGCGAAAATCCATTTCCATTACAAATTAAACTGATTATAGAAAGTACAGCTAAACTTCAAAAAAAAATTCGTGTTTTTTGGGCAACTTATTGGATTTACAAAAGCTAAGTGTTCTTTTTTTTTTTTTTTTGGGCGGCTGTTAGATTATACTGAACCAAATAGAGCCGTTAACGGAGCAACAGCTGCTGGGGATCTGCGGATTACAACAGTCAACACAGGAGGCCGAAGACGCTCTATCGCAAGGACTCGAGGCACTGAATCAATCTCTCTCAGACACCATTGCTTCTGACTCACTGAGTAGCCCACCTAACATGGGAAACTACATGGGGCAGATGGCCATAGCCATGAATAAGCTCTCCACCCTTGAAGGCTTCGTAAGACAGGTATGCCCCCCTCAAAACCCTAGCTACCTCCTCATATGCTCTTTTTTTATTTTTTGAACTGCAAAAAAGAATTTCATTAATCTTTAAAATGAGAGTTACAAAGATTAAAGAGAAGCACGTGAAAACGGCATCACAATCAATGAGAAAGCATCCCAACTTTGTTGGCACTCAAACCCTTGACAATCATCATTTTGTTTTTTTTAAATCTTTCTAAATCACGCGATATATATGATATGTGGATATATACAAGACACTTGGGCAGTCGGGCACACACAATTTGTGTACAAGTCATGTTATCTAAATGAGGGAGGCAGAGAGAAAGGGACAAATATGAATTTCCGAATTACCTAAAAAAAAAGAGAGTAGTAATAGATATGTATATAAATAGCATCAGTTCGGTTTCTATCAGGGCGACCTGACTGGAGCTTAGATCCGGACCACTACTCAGCTATTGAATCGTATTTTCAATGGTTCAGATTTTAATGAAACTTCTCCGGGGAAAAGTTAATTATGACCGATCATAAATCTTCCGCAGATTTGAACCATTGAAAACACAATCTAACGGCTGAGATCAAAAGTCCGGACTTAAGCTTATATAGGGGGGACCAAAAGGAGGACAAGAATCTGCTCCTGCCCAGGTTGGGAAAACCTACTCCAAACAGACCGTGACCTACTCCCCCAGCTCATCGATCAGGTTTCTCACGTACCAAATTCACAAATTTTGCATATTACAGGGTAGATAGAAGAGAATATATACCAAAATAGAAAATCGCAAAATGTACAAATTAAACATAATATGTTAGCATTATTGCATTCATTTTACAACACTAGTAGTAATTTGTCCATATACTTTCACTCATGATATGGGTTTCGGGATGGGCAACAAAATTACGATGGAGTTTCACAACAAAATTTCGTAAACAACCAAATATTCGTATTTCGAAGTACCAACAACTCACATTAATTGACGGCCTGTAGTACTCCTCGAGATCTGCACGCTTTAGTGTTGATCCGCAGGAGCAATGGTCCACAAGCATTGGAAAACCTTGGAGAGTCATCTTCTGCTTGATGAAGAGTCCACAATGGGTTTACAACCAAGGTGGTAGGCTAGTGGGTCATATCTTGCTTTCAACTGGTTTGGCGATTAACAAGTCCAAAGGTTCGGATTGTGCCATCGACGCCCTTGAATTTGCCGACCAAAGTCCGACTACGTCCACTAGCGCGCGGTAGAAATTACGGATCTCAAGTCCCTTCCAAGGCCCAAAACGGGTCTGGAAAGTTGCGTTCAAAAAGAGCTGATTTGTTACAGTAAAATGATATGCAACAGCGCATGTGGGTGTGTCCAAGTACAACCCTGATAATTCGTCGGGTGGTTACTTACTTTGATTAGCTAGTACTTGCATGCCACGTAATACAACCAATGCCCCAAAAGTACTTGTGAAACTAGCTTGCATATCATGTGATAGATATTTAGATATCGGCCGCTACGCAATGGTATTTAAGTCCTTCGATATCGTTACACTTCGGTATAGTACTGTTGCGATCCAAAATTCGCACCCGTACGATTGATTTTCCGATATGAACCGCTTTGAGTTCGATATTTAATTTTATTTTATCGCTTCACGGCCTCCACATGATGGCCATGGCCACTACACGTGCTCAGGCGCCAATTTTTTTTTTTTCAAAAAGACATGATCGTTACACTTGATTTTCGCTACATGTCTTTCGATACCCGCGCTAAAGTTACGCTGCTAGTACGGCTACCCAAAATCGCTACGCTATTTAAAACCTTGGACTAGGGTGATGGAGGAAGAAGGGCCCACAGATATCTCCATCACAGAGATCTTACGCCCATGGGTGTTTCTAAGAGGACGTCATGGTTATAACCATGCAATGGATTAGACTAAAAAGGCAACATAGAGACCATCCCTCCGCCATAACCTCATTATTATTGACCCTCCAATAAAGACTACTGCATTAAAAGCTGGCTGTTCTAATCTCATCATCATAACAATAAATTCGTGCACATGTGACTCGCTGAAGTCATGAGTTGACTCAGTAGATACCCAATCAAAAAGTAGTATTGGTTTTCTTTTCATGTCTGTTGGTACCTTGCCAGCTTCTTATTTTTTAATCAAATCTTCAATATATTTCATTTCATGTCTCTAATCAAAGCATCCTATCTGTAAACACTAAAATCAAGCATTTCTTTTTTGGGGGGTATAGGTACGTACGTCATCAGGTAAAATAAAAGAAGACATAGCACCTGACCTACAACCTAATAATGGTAGCTACGCTATAGTTTTATGTACCCTTTTGATGATTCTTATGTGACACCTTAAAGTCATCCTTGCTAAAGCCTAGGTTATTAATCATCCGGTAAAGACTTTTTTGTTCTGCTCTCAGTTCTAGCCCTCACAAATCCCTTCCAAATATTAGTTGGTAATTTGCAAGTGGAGTAGAGTGCAGTTGGTTGCCTCCCTTATACTCTCATTCACATGGGCAGGGTTCGATCCCCGTAAGCACCCATCCACCTCTCCCAAATCCCTTATGATAGAGTAGATTAGGTTTAACAATGGTTAAAAAAAAAATTGCTAATTTGGAATGTTTTTGAAAGCCATTTTCAAGCTCTTGTAGCCGCTTTTGCTCAAGCTAATGCATGCACATTATGTGAATTAGGGTAGAGCCACAGTGAGCAATAGTTGTTTTCCAGAAATGTTTTGGTTGTGATTCGTTTTTTCTTCATCTCCAACTTTCTGTTAATTGAAAGGAAATTAATTTTGGCACTTCTATTTTATCCACTGTCATTCCACTTTGTGTCTTGATCATGTGAAAAAAATAAAAATAAAAGTGGAGTGCCAAAATCACATTCCTAATTGAAAATGTAAAATTTATTAAGATCTAGGCGTAAAACAATAAAAAAGTCAACTCAATTGTAGTTGCGAAGAAGCATGAACTAGTCCTCTTGACAAAAAGTTTAAGCAATTCTTAGCATCAAGCTTAGGCTAACTTGCTTAATTAATTAATTTTGTACTATTATTTTCTTTGAACTTCTCAGGTTGAAACTACCATTAGGCGTAAATCCTTTCTATGCACGGCACAAACAAAAAAAAAAGTATTCTTTGTCAATGAAATTATTTTATTTCTTAAATTCATGTCAAACATGCTGTTTTAATCAGGAGAAGAGAATCACACAATTGCCAAGTCTCTCAACTAAATTTTCAATACCCCTCCTGGTGCTCAAATTTCTTCACGAAATGGTCAAAAAAGACCCTGCACCATGCCACAACTATCTACCTGAAATGAAGAAAAAAACATAGCCTTACAGACTTCACTTTCATGTCCATGTCCTTATATTCTTTGCCCCATTTGACAATCTAACAACAACTTATACTACCAAAAGAAAATCACATGTTTCCTAGGTTATTTCTTTGCAACTTCTCCATTGATTAATTTCATCTCCCAACAAAAATAGCCCTTATTTTCTATATATCTTGTCATTGTCACAAATTTCCAAGGTAGTTTTCACTGATCCTCTACACTGATTTTGTTGTTGCAGATCTTATATCATTGATTTAATGTCCTCAAATTGTAACTCATCGAATGTAATTTCCATTTTGCTTACCAATTTCACAATTTTTTGTTGACCTTCTCTCCTGATATCAATGTTGACACAAATTAACCTTTGTAGTCAAATGACGAAAATGGCCCTCCAATTTATTTCCTCCTAGGATTGAATTGGCATGTATGATTTTTTATATTGTGATATTTGTGTTTTTACAGGCAGATAATTTGAGACATCAAACAATTCACCGGCTGCACCAAATCTTGACCACCCGTCAAGCGGCAAGATGTCTTTTGGCAATAGCTGAGTACTTCCATCGTCTCCGTGCTCTTAGTTCCCTCTGGTTGGCACGTCCCCGACAAGACTAGGTGGGGAAGGAAAGACAAGAGATCTAGAGAAAAGAAAAGCCCTAGCTAGCTACCGTAATTTATCTTTAAAGTTTACTTACTTTTTTAAATATTATGACTTCTCTCATTTCCACATATACATTGTATAGATAGACAAAAAATAAATAGATCTTAAGGTTATACTATAGGCACTCTCTCTGATCATCTCTCTCTCAATTCATCTTGAACCGTGGAATTTTGGGAAGTAATGATTTGGCAGCCATTTCTGACTGGAAATATAGAGTACTTGGGGTTCAAAGAAGAGAAGTTTGAAATAGAAACCAAGGGTTGTTTATTGCTCGTGTGAGAGAGAAAAGGAAAGACACTTGTTTGGATATAGAGAGAGAGAAAAGGGCAAGGAGTTTGGTATCAAAGTTTTAATTATTTTTCCATCTGGCCTTATTTTTTATTGCTCTCATGCTTCCGGATGACATTTTAGAAACTGGTTTATTGAGATGTTGTTTTGGACTTCTTTAGCAGTTTTTCCCTATAGAAAGAGGGTTGCGTGATCATTTACCCTTTTTGTCATTTGTTAATTCTAATCTACTCTAAACTATCCTAAGGAAATTGGGAGAGGGGATGGGACTTACGGGATCGAACCCTGCCCACGCACATGGAAGTATGTAAGGGAGGTCAACTGCACTTCACTTCACTTGTGATCATCTACCCTTTGAAAGATTCTGAAACTATATATGCACAAAAGCGGATAAAAAACATTTTAGTCACAAACATTGTTTTGTGGATCGATTTTGCAGAATCCTTTTTCTGATAAGGAAAAAAATTGTTAACTAAAATGGCTATTTAGCGTATGAGGCTCCAGCTATTGTAGGCTCAGCCTTACATCCACAAGCAGAAAGGCTATTTCAGCAACATTGAGTGGACCTTAAAATACAAACCATTAAATAGAGTTAATTATTTACACCAAGGTAAAGGGATTTAAAAGAAAGATGTAAATTAAATACATGAAATACTACTCAAAATCCGGATGGGGTTGGTTAGGAATCATTTGAACCAACCACAAATCCAATAAACCACAACAGAAAAACAAAACCAATGTAACACCATCAACTGCTCCAGTGTCCTCAACCTAATAACAATACGAAGTTTTCAAAGTCTTCATCGGAGTTTTAAAAAAACCGTTTGATCAATGTCTTACATATTTTTGAAAAATATTTGAAAAACCTTGTTTGATTGTCGATTTTCGACAATTTTCCTTGTTTAAAAAGAACCCGAATAAGGGCTGGGAATAGTTTTGAAAACATTTTCCCTTAAGGATGAGCAAGGTTAAAAAATATAATTAACCGTAGCCAAAGAGGAATTTGCATGTGGTTTTCCAAGATGCCTATATGACATTGTGACAACTCAATATAGCATATTTAATAGCTAGATAGATACAGCCTTTGCACAGTTCAGTTGTAGAAATAAGAATTAACTTAATTACAGTTAGAAAAATGATTAGCTAGGTTACTGAATGTATAGAAATGGTTGCAGAGAAAAGTCCAAGAGTGGAAAATAATCAGGATGTGGTTGGTGGCTGCTATGTACAAAATTCAACACAGATAACTTTATTTTCGTCGTCTTCTTCCTCTTCCTCCCCTCGTTCTCTCTTATTTGTTTTATTTTATTTCTATTCACATAACAAGCGCATTTAAAATTTTTAAATGACAGTCCAAGTTTTTAATATTTCTGAATCGTAATACTAACTGTTATTACCATTTGATGTGAGAATAGATTCTTGCTTAATTTGAGATGTCATTCTAACTTGAGATCATGGTAATCAAGAATTATTTTTCATTTGATCAAAGAAGAGAAAATGATCACTTCCCATTCTCTCACACCTTTTCCACCATCCAAATCAAGGCTAAAAGGCTAAAAATAAATTAAAAAATCAAGGCTAAAAGGATATATTTTCTTTATCAGAAAGTCTACACACACATGCAATCTGTGCACAGATTGTGCATAGATTTCATTGTGGGGCCTACTATGGATCCCACACAAATCATCCAGGCCATTCATTAAATGTAAAACATTTTTTCAAGAGTCCCTGTAAAAAATAAGCTCAATCTGATACTTATAAGTGCTCGATCCAATCATATAACTTTTCATTATCCGGAAATCTGAATGAAAAGTTAGATGGTTGGATGAAGTATCTATAGGTATTGGATTGAGTTCATTTTTTACGGGAACCCTTCTTTTTTTTTTGATAGGCAACAAAATTTTATTAAAAAGACTTGACAAATGGCACATCAAGTTCGGGGGAGAGGAGGGGAATCCAACCAAGGTTGGAATACAGAGGGCCAAGGTCCAAACACATTAGGGGTAAAAACCCGAACACCTAAATGCCTCAAAACGCCCATAGCTGAAATACTAAGCCCAACCCAAGAATCAAAACCTTAGGGTTAATAAACCAAATACCTAAATGCCTCATAAATGCCCATAGCTGAAATAATAAGCCCAGTCCAAGAATCAAAACCAAATCCTAATCCAATCAGCCCTAAACATCGTCACCACAAAAAATAGAGCAGTCGCCTTGACACCACTACCGACAGCAACACAACAACACACATACATAGCTAGCTAGCTCACCAAAATATTAGAATACCCCACACACCACCTCCTAGATCCCAGACCCATTAGAAAGCTAAAGAGGACCTATGCCGAACCCGGGACTTGTTCCTTAATTTTGTGCTTATTCCTTTGGAGATGAGCGAAAGGATTGTCTCTCAGTATAATTTCCAGATCTTTATCTTCCTATTCAATCATATTTTTCATTCTCAATACACCAGCATCATCATACTTAATGCCTAACTTAGTGCCTGCTATGACAGTTTTCTGAATTTCCTCTGCAATCCTGTACTGTTCCTGGTCTGGTGTATCAGCCATGTAACCAGAGGCTTCATAAGACGAAACAGAAGTTCCGCTCGACTCAATCGAAACCAAATCTTCACTGAAAGGCTGGCTCCAATTTTTACCATTAACCTCCTGAGGCCAAAAATCCACCATTAAATTAATCCCTGCAACTTGAGATACTCTGATATTGTTTCCATAATCAAAGACTATGGGTTCAGTCCATGCTTCCTTACCTTCATTGATTGGCTTCATTGGGTCAGTTACCATAGGAGCAAAATGACTCAATGTCTTGTCCCCGGCCTTGGGATTTAACTTCCTTATCTTTAGCCTATTGGAAGAGAGAGAAAAGGACCACTGAATCCTCCACAATAGACTCCAAACCATGAGTTGAAATGGAATTGATATCATTTGATTAATTGACTCTCTAAATTCACATCGTTAGCTACATCTCCCAAAGCTTCGTCAAAAATGGGAGACTCACGGTGACTTTCAACTGCCTTGTTGAGCAGACAACTCCGCAGCCGAAGAGGGCCCAATAGTTTCACTCCCAGACACCAAAGTATCCACCTCATCCTCCTTGTCCTCCTCCGCTGCCTTTGATTCTTCATCAGAATGCGAGGAAGAAACTAGAGTTACTCTAGGAATTTGTTTCTCCGCTTCATGAGGTTGGTCGCACGAATCTGCTTCCATCACCTTAACTTTGTAGCTCTCGCCTTCAACCTCAACAATAATCTACTCATCAATTTCCTTGAAAATATTAGTGGCGATTAGAATTTTAGACTCCGCAAAGGATGACATCTTCAATGTTGATTCATCTGTAGATATGAACGAACCCCATAGTTCTCCAATAGATTTGAAAGAAATATTACTCCAAACATTAAGCGGAATTCCATAACAACATAACCACACAAATCTTTCAGTGCACGCTGCTTGCCCATCCCATGGATTAGTTTCAAAAAACCACCTTTGAAGACATCGTTCTTTAATCATATTCTCCATTTTATCTTTGCTAGGACAAGTTAAAATCACAGATCGTCCACCTAACGCCTTAATATCAATATTGACTAAGCCCATCCTTGTCATCTGGCCCTTCAATTCATTGATTGAGATTAACTTGTGTAGTTTTGCCACTGCACGTACTGCGATATAGCCACCCGTTACCAGTAGGTTGAAGTGACACCCTTGATAACTACAATTCAACTCCTTCTCTGTCTCCTTCCCATCATTACCGCTTTTATTTGTTTCACCTGAAATCATTTGTGCAAAGGATTTTCCATGAAAGTAACTCTTTTGCCCATTTTTGTCTGTATCACAGTGAAAACCTTGATTCCTAAGGATTCCATTAGAGCTCGTCACCACATCTGGTCGCTGGAAAAGAGGAATCTTCAAATCTGATTTGTTCTTACATTGATCAAAAGATGCTTCTTTGACAAAAAGCTTTTTATCACTAACCCACAAACCATTGGTTTTTGATATTGCAACCCCTGCTGAGACATCACAATCATATCTAACAAAACCAAATTTGGATCCAGTTCTTTTGCTGCGCTTATAAGGAATAAAAGCATCTTTGGCAACTCCATAATTAGTGAAGATTCTCCTGATCAGCCAATTTTGATTTACTTCCTCTGGCAAGTTGGCAATGAATAGAGTGAACAAAGATTGATTATTACTCCGTAACCCACCATTCTTATTCTTCTGTTTGTTAAACACAGAAACACAACCTCCCGCGCCTTGGCTCCCAATTGCCATAATCACACTGTTTGCATCATAACTGTTCAAGATCGCCGAAAGGGCCTAGCCAACCAACAAACAAAACACAAAAAAGACCCTCCAGAAACAAACAAAGTAGACTACCAGGCACAACCAGCCAAAACAGATTTGAATCAAATCGAAATAGCAACCACTGGCAGAGGAACCAACCTAATCGAAAAGAGACTGACCTCGTCGACGAAGATCAACGGCGAGAAGGTTCGGGTTGCGCTGAAATCTCTACGGCGACGGAGAACGGACGAATGCAGTTCAATACCAGCGGACAATCTCGGGGGATGAGTTTCAGGGGGAAAGATCGAGGGAGGGGTTCGGGGAAGGGCGAAAGGAAGCTCGGATGAGGGGCGGCCAGCAACGGCCGCTGATGAAGGCGAGGGGAGGGCTAAGGTTTCATCTTTTACATTTAATGAACGACTTGAATGATTTGCGTGGAATTCATGATGGGCCCCACAATGAAATTTATGTACAATTTGTGCACAAATTGTCTGTGCGTGTAGCAAGGCTCTTCTTTTTTGGGGTAATTCAGAACTGATCCGACCAATCGTCATCTTAAGTAAATAGTTGAGAGAAATCTTAAGGCTCCGTTCCGGAAACCTTCTTAAAAAATAAGTACTTATTTTGCCACTTCTCATTCAAAAATAAGAAGGACCATTCCACAAATTCAAACAAAAAGTTCATTTCACATTTTCAAATTCAAAAATAATGTAAATGAAAAAAAAAATTCAATTTTTTTTGCACCGTATTAAAGATCTCAATGAGATCTATCAAATAAAATCCATAGTGATAAGAAAATTATTTGCGTAAACACATGATTTTTGAGTTTGAAGTTGCCTTATACAAAAAATAAGACTGTTGCTATGATAATGGGCGCCGGCGGAGGGAAATATTACCGGCGGCCTCGCCGGGCCGTCTCCGGCCACCGGACGGCCGATCCGAGCCGTCCAAAAATTCTAAAAAAGAAAACCAAGGGATCATCATATATACACGGAAAAGGGGTGCTCGGATCAAGCACCCTACACACCTCAAATGCCGTTGATTCCCGCGGAGGCCCCCTTGGTTTTCTTTTTTAGAATTTTTGGATGGCTCGGATCGGCAGTCCGATGGCAGGAGACAGCCTGGCGAGGCCGCCGGTACGATTTCTCTCTCCGGCGCCCATTGGTACCTATATAAATTCTGAAAAATAAGCACCTCCTTCTTAATTTTTGGGGAACAAACCTTCTTATTCAACAAAAAAATAAGTTTTTGTTTGGTTTCTGGAACGCACCCTAAGTAAATATGTGACGTTTGATACAAGTCGTCAATTATAGTATTAAATAGGCTCTGACCATAGTCCTTGGTAGATGTGGCCCATTTATAGTGGGCCTAAGAGCTAGGCTGGGCTGGTATATAGGTCTCTAAAAAAACCTCATGGATTTTGGGCATGGTATTGGATTGGATAATAGTTTGGCCCAAAATGTAAAAACTTTCAATTGTGATAAAAATTATTGTCGCTACTTTTTTTTTTGATCCTATTATTGTCGCTACTTGATCGAGTAGTTTTGAACTTAATTTCTTAAGAACCGATCAGTTCATTGTTCCAATTGTCTCTGCATTTTAATTGGTGACTTGCTACATTTTTAATAAAGGAAAATTGATCTGATCATAACTTTTCGTTTTTCAGCCTTGCTTTTGCTTTTGGTAAACTTACAATTTTGCTAAAAGATGCCCCGAAGGCAGTTTCAATTATCTAAAGTCATGTTTGGGAGCCAATTATTTTTTAAGTTCTAAATAGTGGATTGTTGATGATAAAGTTTTATAGAAATTATAATGATAATCCATGAAAGGTTTTTGGATAATATGTCCATAGTAGATTTTGCAGAATAATCTTGAGTGAATAATGAATTGTGAAGTATAAACTTTTGAATTATAGTTCTATGCTTGCACTTGGAAGATTTTGGGGGCCAATTATTTTGAACACTTTGAGTTATGAAAAGCAAGAATTTTTGTATCTCCAATGCAAAAGAAATAGTGACCCATGCACCTACTAAACCGATAACTCAATAGTTAACTGATAATCCGCCATTTTTTTCATGTATTTGTGGCCAGTAGTACTAGCATAACTCATACAAATTCATTTTTTGTTTTGCATACAACACGATTCTTTTTTGGTTCACGAAAACTGTACAAAGAGAATGAATTAATTAAATTAGCTACTACTAAGTAGTAAGATGGGAAATCAATAGAAAAAAATCCCTCCAGAAAATTGGAAACAAAGATAATTAAGGAAATGAACTCCTTGTATGACATATACATATATTGCTCCCTACTACACGGGTATGTTAGTGTCTAATAATATTCTAATTGTGCAAGAAGAAATATAATTTCGTGTTATAAAAAATTGCATATAACCTCTGATGCAAAGATTCAACATAGTATAAATTATCTTGTTGCACTGCTGAAAAGATATATCACCAATCCTTCAAATTGAGATGAATATAAGATCGGTGGTACCGCCAACCCCGTACTAAACGAAACCCGAAACAGAGATGAACAACACCACCTAATTAAATAAGGAGCCACGTAATGGAACTAACACACACAAGTCATCTGCATCAAATTTCCCCCTCAATTTCCTTTTCTTCACAGGAATCGCACAGGTAAAAGTCACATGGTGGACACAAGTAATGATCATCAGCATTACTCCTCTTGCACAGGCTGCACGACGTGTTTGGGGCGGGTCCGCAACGAATGAGCAGGTGCGGATGCTTACGACTGTTAATGGGTTCCCAATCATTATATACCAAATTTGAAAATTCATCAACGGGGAGTATACAATCCGTATGAAGATATTGGTCGCATTCCCCACAATGATAGAACCAACGGTTGGAGTCGATCCCTTCCTCGCAAATTTTGCAAAAATCGCCGTCTGTCCGGTCCGGACGAGGGGAATAGGTTAAGGTGAACGGGTGTATGTCATATCTATGCCGAACAGTGCGCGGTAAAATAGCGCACCGCACGCATAGATTGAATTTGCAGCCCCAACATTCAAATGACATTCTCAAACTGGCACTGCATGATATGCAAGTGGCAGGGAAGGGTGTTGGCCTGAGGGCAAGAGTGTGCTTGTCGTGACTTTCATGTTTGATAAATCGAGGTAGGGAAGCACACTTGCAGTCGAGGTAGAAATAACATTCTTCGCATTCGTAAAAAAAGATACTGCCAAATAAGCTGCAGCATGTGCATTTCGCAACACGGGTCCTGGTCAAGGAAAGAGTATGTTGAGGGTGACCTGGGTGTGGTAGCTCCTCGGGTAGCTCCGCACACAACACATGTAGGTAAAACTCGCATTCAACACAACAGTAAAATGGAGCCGAGATGCTTTGTGCACACCCAAAACATTTTTGAGCATTCCATGCCACATTAAAGTGGGACGATGCATGGTCGATTGGCTCCTCATAAAGAGTTAATGGGTGATCGTGACTACCATGGTTGATCTCTGCCGCTCCCTCGTGCTTCCCTTGTATTGCAATGTTCTTGATAAACTGGGTGATAATATCAGCTGAATCATCAGGCACCGGCAAGCAGATAACCCTGAAAACGCAAAAGTTTATACAATCAAACAAAGTATAGGATAGCATGCTTTATATAAAAAAATAAAAAAAAAGCAAAGACAGAGAGAAAATCATTAACAAAGAGAAAGGAAAAGAGTTGCAAGGCGGATCTCAACGTGGAATACTCTTCACAGGAAATGCATAGGCGAAACTGACACGGTGGACACCGGTAATGATACTCAGCAGCAATACTCATTTTGCACAGGCTGCACGACGCGTTTGGGATGGTTGTGACACTAAATAGCCGGTGCGGATGATTGCGACTGTTAATGAAATTCCTATCATTATATACCAAATTTGAAAATTGATCAACGGGGAGTATACAATCCGTATGAAGATATTGGTCGCATTCCCCACAATGATAGAACCAACGGTTGGAGTCGATCCCATCATCGCAAATTTTGCAAAAATCGCTGTCTGTCTGGTACGGACGAGGGGAATAGGTTAAGGTGAACGGGTGTTTGTCATACCTATGCCGAACAGTGCGCGGTAAAATAGCGCACCGCACGCATAGATTGAATTTGCAGCCCCAACATTGAAATGATATTCTCAAACTGGCATTGCATGATATGCAAGTGCCAGAGAAGGATGTTGGCCTCAGGGCAAGAGGGTGCTTGTCGTGACTTTCATGTTTGATAACTCGAGGTAGGGAAGCACACTTGCAGTCGAGGTAGAAACCACATTCTTTGCATCCGTATAAAAGGGTAGAGGCAAATAAGTTGCAGCACTCGCATTCCCCCACTATAGTGTCCTTGGTCAAGAAAAGAGTATGTTGAGGGTGACCTGGGTGTCGTAGCTCCTCGGGTAGCTCCGCACACCACACATGTAGGTAAAACTCGCAATCAACACAACGGTAAAATGGAGCCGAGATGCTTTGTGCACACCCACTACATTTTTGAACATTCGATGCATGGTCGATTGGCTCTTCATAAAGAGTTAATGGGTGATCGTGACTACCGTGCTTGATCTCTGCCGCTCCCTCGTGCTTCCCTTGTATTGCGGTGTTCTTGATAAACTGGGTGATAATATCAGCTGAATCATCCGGCACCGGCAAGCAGATAACCCTGAAACCGCAAAAGTTTATACAATCAAACAAAGTATAGGATAGCATGCTTTATATAAACAAATAAAAAAAAGCAAAGTCAGAGAGAAAATCATTAACAAAGAAAAAGGAAAAGAGTTGCAAGGCGGACCTCAACGTGGAATACTCTTCACAGGAAATGCATAGGCGAAACTGACACGGTGGACAATAGTAATGGCCAGAATCAGCAATACTCCCATCGCACAGACTGCACGACTCGTTTGGGTTGGTTTTGACCCAAATGAGCCGGTGCGGATGCTTGCGACTGTCAATGGATTTCCAAGTTCTATCATATATCATATTTGAAAATTGATCAACGGGGAGTATACAATTCGCATGAAGATATTGGTCGCATTTCTCACAATGATAGAACCAACGGTTGGAGTCGATCCCTTCCTCGCAAATTTCACAAAAATCGTCGTCTGTCCAGTACGGACGAGGGGAATAGGTCAAGGGGAACGGGTGTTTGTCATATCTATGCCGAACAGTGTGCGGTAAAATAGCGCACCGTACGCATAGATTGAATTTGCAGCCCCAACATTCAAATGATATTCTCAAACTGGCACTGCATGATATGCAAGTGCCGGAGAAGGGTGTTGGCCTGAGGGCAAGAGTGTGCTTGTCGTGACCTTCATGTTCGATAACTCGAGGTAGGGAAGCACACATGCAGTCGAGGTAGAAATCACATTCTTCGCATTCGTAAAAAAGGGTAGTGCCAAATAAGTTGCAGCACTTGCATTTGATCACACTGCTGCCCTTGCTCAAGAAAAGAGTATGTTGAGGGTGACCTGGGTGTCGTAGCTCCTCGGGTAGCTCCGCACACCACACATGTAGGTAAAACTCGCATTCAAGACAACAGTAGAATGGAGCCGAGATGCTTTGTGCACACCCACTACATTTTTGAACATTCCATGCCACATTAAAGTGGGACGATGCATGGTCGATTGGCTCTTCATAAAGAGTTAGTGGGTGACGATGACTACCATGCTCGATCTCTGCCGCTCCCTCGTGCTTCCCTTGTATTGCGGTGTTCTTGATAAACTTGGTGATAATATCAGCTGAATCATCAGGCACCGGCAAGCAGATAACCCTGAAACCGCAATAGTTTATACAATCAAACAACTATGGTAAGGATCGCACAAATTAAAAACAAAAATCCTATATGTGAAAGTCACTGACTTGGGTAGATCAGCGTCCGAGGTTGCTGTCGCCGAATTGCTAGAAGAAATATTTATCGGATTAGGGCCAAGATCATGACTTTGATTCTCTGTTTCGTTGCTCCTGTAATCACAAAGTAGAGGATAGCATGCTTTATAAGAACAAATAAGAAAAACAAAGACAGAGAGAAAATCATTAACAAAGAGAAAGGAAAAGAGTTGCAAGGCGGATCTCAACGTGGAATGCTCTTTATGCGACACCGCGCAACGCAAATGGACAAGATAATGGCATTCGGAGCAACAATAAACCCAAAATTTTCTGTATATTCTCTCGGAACAGATTTTACAGAACGGAGGTCGACGCGTGTAATATTGCAATGGAACAGAGTAGAAGAGGGATAGAATATGGTCGTGGTGATTGTCAAGTTTGAGGTTGATAGGCGATGAAGCACATTTCTGGTTGATCCAGAATCCGCAGGTGGTACACAGGAGGGAGGTGCCTTCATGTTTTATGCCGCAACCATCACACATGAACATGGATTCTCTTTGCAGGAGGATCAATTGGTGTGGGTGACTTGTGTGATCAATGCTCTTTTGGATACTGAGCACCAACACAGCACATTTCATGTCGATATCGTAGTTGCAGTCGTCACAATGGTAAAATAGTCTGTTGCAAACTTCGTTGCAGACATCACATTCCGTCCTTGAAATTGATGGTGAGTGAAGGAGGGTGAGGGGGTGTTGAGGGTGAGAAGGGTGGGTCATTTGGTGAGGTAGTTCGGCGCATGTTTTGTGCAGGAAAAACACGCATCCCTTGCAACCGTAGTAGGAGGAGGAGGACGACGACGAAATCGAGATTGGTTGTTCACACCCGTAGCAAGAAAGGTCCCAAAGAACATTAGTTTCCTCAGGTTTTATGAGCATCAATGGATGGTCATGGCCCAAGTGTTGAAGTACTTGAACATCCTCCATCGACATCTCTCTCCCGCCCCCTCTCTGTTTCTCTGATACCCAATTAATCTTGAAAGAGTTGGAGACAATAAGAATCTGAAGAAGTGTATAGTAGTAGTACTAAATTAAAATAAAGTAATTAACTATACCTCATTTTTGTCTCCTGTGATTTCGAAGTAAATTTACAAAATTAACCAATCATTTGTATACACTTTCATACTTAAAAAACAACATTGTAAATATAAATCACTAAAGGACAAGAAAGAAAAGTATAGTTATACAAATGGAATGCGAAAATCACTTCCCATTAAAAAAATTACAACATTAAAGAAGTTTTGAAGAGAGAAAACCAATGGGGAGTGATTTTCACACTTCCCAAATTGTTAACCTCACTCCCAAGGGGAGTGCGAAATCAATATATGGTTGATTTTTGCACTCTCCAAATTATTAACTTTTAAAATGTGCGATTAACAATTTGGGAAGTGAAAAAAATTACTCCCCAGACTAATTCTCTTTCCAAAGGAGTATTTGGTTTTGCAGGTGGCTAAGGGCTTTCCCACTGGGGACCATTATTGTCCAATTTTTTTGGCTCATGTCCAAGAACGTGCATGATTTTTATGTATGCAGCTTTGTCCTCTTTTTTATTTTTCACAGATAAATCCCACTCGTATTGACATTACACAACTATACCAGTAGAAAGATTTTTCACTCAACTGGGTCTCCACATGTCAAATAAGGAATCTTCTGGACACGTACACCACTTTAGCTCTGTTTACGATTTTTTATGACCCAATAAATGAGGTTTGTGATAATTTATTTTTACTAATTTTTGTGGCTCATTTTACAAAAAATTTGTTGTTCCTATAATGAGATTCTGCGGTCAAATACAAATTAACTTCTATGAATTTTTGTGGTTACTTTTACGAATCTTATGGTGTTGTTTATGAATTTTTGTTGTGTTGTTTATGAATTTTGAGGTAAAAAAAAGACAGCGCAACTGACGAGCTAAAAACAGACCGTTCAAAGGTTATTTACTAATTTTTGTGGCTCAATATAAAAACTTTTGGTGTTCACGTACAAATTTCTGTGCTGATTTACAAAATTTTATGGCTAAAAATACGAAGTGCATGCCGTACTCCTAAAATTATGTGTGTTTAAGCCTAGGTTGTTATGCTTTTATGAATGTTAACTATTCCACTCATACGCACATTCCTAGCCATCTGTCACGTGCATATTCCCCAATGCATAACGTTCTTTAAAACAAGGGTTTTTTTTTTTTTTTTTAAATTTCTGAGTTTCTAAAAATAACAACCAAGCATAACTCCAGCGGTCCCAATGTAATTTGGAATGAGTTCTTCCGAAAGGAGATTGTGTTTTAATACTTTTTAAAATAACGGAGAATCGATTGTGTCCCATGATTTTATCTTCTTTTCAAGAAGGCTTTCCTAGTAAATTTAAATATCTCCTGGTTGTGTATTTTTGTCTTTATTTGTATCCTTTTCGTTTTGCTATTTTTATTTCACGCTTAAAGAATTAGATTGCCACACTTTTCTGTCGAGATTAGTCCCCAAATATTAATCAGGTGAAAGTAAGCTAATTCAAACACTCTGAGTTCCGCCACAGTGAGACTAGTGGGGGCACGGGCTCCCAGTGCAATTTTTAATAATTTTAATTTTTTCCCAAATTATAAAGGTCATGATAATTTGTATCCAAAAATGATACACAATTTTCTTGTTATAGCACTTACATCCTTAGTATCTTTGTTAAGTTTCTAAAAAAGATCTCTTTTATGTAATATAATTTGTTTTTCATAAAAACTCATTATCTAATGTACACTGTAGCATTTAAGTTCATTTCTTTCATATTGTCATTGTTTACAATAACTGAAAGATAACAAATTCTAAAATCATGTTCAATGGTGCCCCCACTAATTTAAATTTTTGGCTACACCACTACTCTAAAATACCAGATTTTTTATTTTTTATTTTTTTTCACCAATGCCTTAAAAAAGACCTATCCACTGAATGGATAACTCAATGGTTAACTGATCATTCTTCTTTTGTATTAGTATCTACCTTGGGTCATTTTCCAATAGAGATGACAGTCTCGTTGGAATCGTTGGTTACCCAAATAGTACTGAACCGATTGGTGCTCATTTTAACCGATTTTTTAATCGGGGTCTTTGTTTTTCATTTCAAAAAATCGGCCAGTTCAGTTTCGATTTTGGTTTTATGTGATAATAGCATCGAAAATTGAACCGAACTATAACCATAACCGAATCGCAAGATAATTATGCAAATACATACATACATATATCTATATATACACACACATGTATCGGTTTATAATGATGTATGATCTAACAATTCATGTGTTACTCGCGAGGTAATTGTCATTCGTCTTTTACCATCATTGTATTTTTGAAAGTGATTCTCTCAAAAAAAAAAAAACAAAATAGAAGAAAGAGTATAAATTACGACCTCTCTCTTTAATATGTCACATTCATTCTCCATTTTCAAGGAAGAGAGAAAATACCGGTCTGTTCACTTTCCTATGCTTCTACATCATGGGACACGTGCTTCATTTCTTTGGTTTTTTAGAATACATCTTATCGTCTCTCTTTTTTGTCAAATGTGAATTTTACACCTTATCCTTTTGTACACAAACCCTAAGTCACATAAAGCTCATGCGGGTTGGCTACGATGTGCGAGAGCGTGAAAGCATCTCTCAAGAACCTCTAAAATAACTAAAAATCACGATTGCAAGAATTGAGAGCACGAACATAAAGAAAGAATTGAGAGCACAAGCATTGGTCATTTTGGAAAATTATGTGACTACAAACCTCATCACCAGTGCAAGCCAATTCCGACAACGCCTCAAATCCATTTTTCAAAGATCATAAAATTTTAACAAATCAAAGAGAAAAATGTGATAGATTTCCTTGATTTTGCAAATGAAGGACAATTTGAGAAACTTATAACACTATCTCGTAACAATAGTAATATCAGCAATCCATTACGCAAAAAAATTTATACCACTCATTTTCCAGAATTGGGGATATTTGTGCAATGGTGTGCGCAGCGCACCTCTAAGCCATCGTATCGTGCATCCGATAGTTCAAATCTCATCTCGGCAATGAACGGCTCTCAATCGTTGGTTTCCGAGATGAGATTCGAGCCGTCAGATGCAGTGCACCTCACTACGCAGCACCAACCCGAAGTCCCATTTTCCTTGAACCAATTCCTTTCTATTTATTTTGAAAGTTTCGTTTGATGGATTTAACATACATAGAAATCGTCTCTTCATAAGTTCAGAGTTTTTTAATACCATTTTACGTTTTCTAATTTTATGGGGCCCTTTTTTTTTTGAAAATTGTCAAAGGCACACGGGTTGCATAGAAGTTGTTTGTAGACTCAATTAAATATTTTATCTATTCGTATTTGTCACTTTGAGCATTATTATATACGGCTCAAAGCTGAATAAATCAAGTGTATCGGATCAAGTCGAATAAACTTAACTAGACCAACACCGACGTTATTTGGTCGAGTTTCGGTTACATGATCTCAAAACCATATAAACCAATTTAGTGATAAAATTAGTCAAAATCGAACTAATTAACCGAACAAATATAAGTACTCCTTGATTCCATTATCGCTACCTCGCTTTCCATTCCCATCATGCATTTATAAGGTCGTAAACTGATGTGTCCCACTAGGAACCAATTCGTGTCAAAAAAAAAAACTAGGAACCAATTACTGGGGAACCGAGTCCCTGCAGCAGCGAGGGGTGGGTACTGCAAATTGCAGCCACCCAGACGTTGCCGTTTGCTCATCAACCCTTACACACTTACACCCTTGTCAACTTGCAATGCAAAAGGAGGTGGTTTTTTTGAATTCCAATGCTTTTAACTCATCCTATTTATTTAACTTGGTGACTCATGTGTTGAGCTCTTTATTCATTATTCTTTTTATTTTGAAAAGTTTACCTCTGAAAATATATAATGACAAATATTAATGCTAAATTCTGATGTTCCAAAAAATTTATACATAGATGTCCTATTAGGGATGCGATCGGTTCGGTTGGTTTTTTCTCAGCACGTAGTTGACTACATACGATATAATTAGTTAGAGACACTATAATTATTTTGTAAGTTCACATGAAAAAAAAAATACGAATTTATCAAGAAGATAATTCTGATTGAAATTTGTTATCATTTTTTCTTATCAGAATTTTTTTACCATTATAATCAATGTGTTTCCGTTTATATAAGTTTTTGAACCCACACAGAGAAGTTATTAATGCACTGCTCAATATTCATCGCTCAACATCTCACTGTCCATCTCGATAATAGTGGGGAGGGCGGTGAATAATGAACGGTGGGCATAGGCTTTTGGTTATTAATGTTTGTTTTCATGAACAAAATGTCTAGCAACACGAATTTTTTACACAACTCCGAACACAACTGTCTCTAAAACTGCTGAATGGATGTGCCTCATGTGCATTCAAGGATTTTGGATACAGCTGTGTTCGAAGTTGTGTAAAAATCTGTGCATGTAGAATTCCTCTTTCATATGTTTTCTTTATCAGATCCAATGAATGCATGTGTTCCTTTTTAAGACAAAAAATATCCAAGATAGAAGGGGCCAGGGAGGTAACTGTATAAGGGCTGATGAGCAAACGGCAACGTTTTTTGGTGGCTGCAATTTGCAGTGCCCACCCCTCGCTGGAGGGACTCGGCTCCCCAATTGTTGCCCAATTTTTTTGGCTCTATGTTGAAGCACATGCAGCGTACGTTGTCTCACTTCTTTGGCTCAAGTCTTGCTCATATTTATTGACTTTATAAAGAAGCATACCAGTAGAGAAAGATCGATTTGTCATTCATAAGTGGGTCTCCTCACCTCACTTGTTATTTGTGAATGTTTCTGTGCCACTCGTACGCACATCCTTGCGCTATCTCTCATACGATTTTTTTGTGCTTATTATTCCCCAAGCTTAATTCTACCACCACATACACATACACACCCAAATACACACCCACACTCACATGAGTGGTGGGTCCCACACACACTTGAGGT
>BPLS01028689.1:0-39517 GCA_019656275.1 Rhododendron kiyosumense | reverse complement strand
TTTTTTAAATCCAAAACCAAGCTTGAACGATAGCTTGGAAAAACCAAACCATGTTAGAGCATGTACACCAAATTAGGTAAAAAAAATTCCAAAATTGCTATGAACAGAACATTAAGCTAGGCAATTTTCAGCCCTCCTACAGCAATATCTGTGTACTTCGTAGCTTTCTTGGACCCCGCTTTCAATCTACCTCCCTTTATCTCTAAAAACGTACAGAAAGAATAATATTTTAATGGATAGAGGTGAACAGTTGCTCGGGAAAACAAACGAGCATTTTTCTAAAAGGTAAAATGCTTTCCTGTTTTGCTAAGCTGCTGCAGCAAACTTTTGTGAGTTTCCTTCTCTATTTTACCTTAAAATGCCTCATATACTTAGAGCATCAACACCAGCTTAGCAATGCAAGAATTTTTAGGTATTTTACCTAATGGAACCTCAAAAATCATGGTGCAACAGCTTAGCTACAGAAGTAGTTATTCTAAATTTATCTACAATACTTCTCTATAAGTACCTAATGACTAGAGCAAATGTAAACATAAAAAAATATTTTCTCTCTTCCAGCAAACCAAACCAAGTAAATGCTCTCTCTCTCTCTCTCTCCTCCAAGAAACAATGGGACAAATTAATTGTTTAAAGACAAATAGGGGAAATAACTAATGTTGTTGTAGTTCCTATTGAAAAATGAATAGCTAAAATGAATTTATTAGGTATTCTAGCTAAAAAATTTCCCTAAGCTGGTATACTTGCTCTTAGAGCATATACATCAGCTTAGGAAAAATAGCATTTTAGGTTTTTTAGCCAAGCAAAACCCCAAAATGTACATTGCACCAGGTTAGCAATAATCTTTTTTGAGGTTAGCTAAAGTAAATTTAGGTACAGTGCTTGGATAAATCTACCTAACAACTATTTACCATCTAAACATTTAATATTATTTTCTCTCTCCCCCCACTATAAAAAACCCCCAAGATCAACATGAACCTGAAAACCAAATTCTTGGCCGGACGTTGGGGTAATGGTTTTTGGGTTTAATGGATTCGGAGAACTAGGTTTGGGGTTTTAAGCGTGGATCGAGTTGAGTGCTTTGCACTTTGCAATTTCGGCGATCGACGGTGATTTAGGTGCTTCTATGGTTGACACAACAACCTTGCGAGTTCCGTTTGAACACAACCACCTTCATCGACGGCGTCAAAAATAGATTGATCATTGCCTTCTCGTTCGAAAATGTATACTGATCATGTATGTGTGTACATATATAAGAGTAAAAATAATATTTTAATAAGTGATAAGTAAAATAGATAGTATTGTTGTAGTGTTGAAAGGAATGTGAGTAACTAAACTGAAAAATGTGCACTGTTCACTAACAATTATTACTCAAAATTTATCTAAACTGATGTACATGCTCTTGGTGGTTTTTTTGATCGGTCAGTGTTTTCAGTTGGTTGAGTGTCAGCTTTTTCGGCTGTGTTTGAGTTAAACATCATTACTAGCCCTCAAAAAATGATATAAGTTTAATTAATACACAGATACACTCCAATTCAGTTAAGTAGGATTTGTAGAGCAAACGACTTAACTAATCAAAATTGGACCACCCTATTTCGAATCTGGAAGGATCATAGGAGATAATTTGAGAACCAAATTCATGTGCGTATGTATGTGTCACAGGACAAATTAAGTTACTCCCTCCGTCCCTAAATAAGTATTCGGCGCGCAAAATTAGACCTTACAAAAGAAGCATTTGTTTCATTAAAAAAATTAAATTTTTTTCACAAATTAATAGATAGCAATGAGTTTTATTAGATTGTGAAAAAAAATTAAATTTTTTAATAAAAAATATGCATATTTTGTAAAGCCTAATTTTGCATGCCAAACACTTATTTATGGACGGAGAGAGTAGCAATCTTGAAGCAAGTACATTACATACAAAAATGTGCTTCATCACCACTCAACCTCAAACTTAAAAATCACCATGACCACACTTTATCCCTCTGCTACTTTATTCCACAGGAAGATTACGAGCATCTTCCATCCAGTAAAATCTGTTCCGAGAGAATTTACAGAAGATACTAGGTTTACAGTTGTTCCGAATGCCGTTATCTTGTCCATTTACGTTTCGCTATGTCGGATAAAGAGCATTAATTCCACGTTGGGGGTAGTTTTTGAGATTTTTGTTCTTGGAAACAACAAAACCATTAAATAATCACCCACGCAGTTGTCACAAATTTAAGCGGAGATTGGTACTCTTACAACTACATCGATCTCAAAGAGAAAAAACACACAACAAAGATCTCCTACATGTCATTCACCATGAGAAGGTGAAAGAAGCACGTTACAATATATCAACAATAAACAGACACAAATGAAAAGCATTCACAAGCCAAATAATTCTTCACTTCAATTTCGCTGGTCTTTTCATCCACACTCCCTGTTCGTCACACGGGAAAAATGCGAGCTTTGGGCATCTTACTTTCTCCAAGTAAATCAACTTCGGAAACAACTTCTGCAAGTCCCTCCAATCCATCTCTAAATTGTGCAAGAACTGGAGGCGCAAAATCTCAACTGTCCACTCTTTCTTTTGTTGAAAATCATATTGACCTAAATCGCATAGTGCCCCTCCCCGGATATAAAGCTTCTTTAATTCGTTCAGTTTGCTATCCATTAGCCATTTGGGTGCATCGAGATGAGGGAAACACTGAAGATCCAATTTCTCCAACTTTAGTTCCAGTTTCTCCGGTTGGGTTGGAAGTCTTGGACTTGCATCTGTGTCTGTCTTAGATCTAGAACTTGACCTAAAACAACTGGCTGGTATAGCCGGTGTAAGACAATTGCATCGCTTCGTGGTGGATGTTGTCGCCCTTGAATCTGCTTCATTATCACCATTGTTACTTTCTGTAATGTTAGCACCACTTGCTGGATTCTCGGCATCCCCACAACCAGCATTATGTTGTTCGGCAGGTCCTACAGCTGGTGTTACTTCAGTGATACTTCTCACCTTAGAATTGTTTTCTGATTTCCCCTGCATATCTTCTCCCCATTCTATTGATAGTGTGTGCAGCTTATCTAATTTGTTGAGATCTCTTAGCTCAGAATCGGAAGGGAAGCTTTTCCAGCCAGTGAAAATGCTCAATTTTCTCAACTTTGTCAAGCCTTCCAAATGTCCAAGGGTACAAGAGTCCATTTCATCTTTTCCCTCCGAATTCCCAACAACGAACCCCTTAAGAACTTCAAGTTCTGTGAGCTTTGAAATCTCCTTGGGCATGTTAACTAGCAAGTAGCACTTTGACATGTCCAAGTGTGTCAAACTCTTAAGCAAACCGATCTCCCCAGGAATTTTTTCAAGATTGGGACATGCTCTAATATCTAATATCGTGAGATTGGTGAGGTTTGAAATGGAAGTCGGAAGATGCATAAGTTGTGAAATACCTTGGAGGCTTAGAAACTTGAGATAGATCATGTTTTTCAAGCCTTCTAAGAATTTGGTGTCCTCAACTTCAATATGGTGTGTTTGGGAGATCTGCCACCTTCCCAGACAAAGAAGGTTGATATTCTTCATCGTTGAAAACAACTCTGGCTTCTCAAAATTAAGAATAGTTTCGTCTACATTGAACAACATGTGAACATTATCCATGCCCTCACTTTCTGTTAGCGTTTCTCCAGCTAATAAGCATGCCCGGTAAGAAGATGAGAACTTTCCAGTAGGTTTCCCCTCTGTATCGAAGTCAAAGAATTTGGCCCTTCTAGCAAGTGTAATAACAGCGGCACGAACAAAAGGATGGATTTGGCATTTGTTAACCAAACCAGCCAAATTGCGCTTTTCGGAAAAGGGCTCAATAAAGCCCTTTGCCATAAGCTCATTAAATACCTTGTTTGCCAATTCCTCTGCTTTTGGTTCACTACCATTAGCTGGGGCCACAAAACCCTCCGCAGTCCACCAGTAGAACATGAACCTCTTCTTTATGATCTCTTTTTCTGGGAAAACAGAAAAACACAGCAAACAAAGCTTTTGTTTGTTGCCAAGGCCATCGTAAAGCTCCTTGAAATCTTTGAACTCGGAGCTGCGTGCAAGTGTTTCATTCTTGCAAAAATTTGGCACTTTTTTGTCCAGATTCTTGCTCTTGCGCCTTTCACGTGTAGAATCATTAGTGCGATGGATTCCATGGGGATGTGTTTTGGAAATGGAAGTGGAGATCAGAGGCTTCAGCTCGGATAAGATTTGCAGCCTTATATTATTGACATCCTTTTTCAGTTCATTGATCTCTTCTTGAACATCTGTTTCTATGGGACCCTCAGCAGGTCTATCGGCGCTGGGAATGAGCGAATTAGCAAGGATTTCGACAGCGATGGTGGCCTCTTTTATTTTCTTTTCAAGTGGCTCTTCGATTTTCTTTTCGAGCGTGTTGGAGGCCTCTTCCATTTGCTTGGTTACATGAGCTCGATATTCATCCAGATAATCATTGGCTTTCGTCCCCTGGTGGATATCTTTTTCTATTTCATTAATAACTAACAGAAGAGCACGGCTGATGTTTTCACTTTGATCCGGAGCAGCTGAGGTGATAGCGGTGGCAGTACTTATAATGGGAATGCAACAGAAGCTACTGGTCGCCTTTTGATTTTCCGCATTTTGCTTGGAATTGGCAGCATCAGTGGGAGTACCAGACGTTGATGATGACAAATGGACATTCACTGATATTGTGAAAAGAATTCAGAGGATAAAAATCAGCACAGAATATCCATCCATACGTTACTTATGGCTTTAGTTTCCCATATTGTCTAAACAAACTAACTCGACCTATTTTAAATCGTTTCTTGTTTTGATTGACACACTATTAGCATACATTTAGTTCACAAAAAAAGAAAAGAAAAGAAATTAAAGATGTGTGTAAACATATACAAGTAACAACATTAAACATGAACAACCACTTTAATTCATGTAATCAACAACTTGTTTAATCCAATCATGACACATTTTCGATATCACCATAGTCACATAAATCATAAAACCAACAAAACTAACCAACCAACAATGACATTACAAAATAGCTTAGGCCACGACTATAAATAAGTCTCATAACCAACAACTTGTTCATGATTTTTATCTACAAAAATAGAAGAACACCAACAACTATGGGATAAAGCCTCGATATAAATTGTAAACTAAAAGAAAAGGCCTAAAATAATGAAAATAAAAACCAATCAATACAAAGGGTATCGTGCTCAAGTCGTGTCACTTTGAGTTAATGAGTCAATCTAGAAAATTAATTAAACAATTATCAATGTCATTTTCAAGTTATGTGAGTCCTCTCATAGTCGTCCCGTTCAATTGACCATGTTTTTGGATCAAATCATATTCATGTCCTCTCAAAAACTAATGATAAACCCAAACCGTCAAACGTCGTGGTGAGTTTGAGTCGAATTAATCGTGTCGTGTCCAAAATTTCCAACCATTTTTTTTTTTGCACGGTCACGGCCCAATAGGTATAGACCAATGAGCCCCCTCCCCAAATTAGATCATCCCCATTCACACCGGAGACCTTTAAAAGGGTGTATATCTTCTTTCATTTGTTCTCCCTATATAAATGTGTGTGTGTATGAGGCAGAAAGGTAGAGAACAGAGGAGAGAGTGATACCATGGTGAGAAAGTGTGTCCATTGTAACCTCCATAGTTTTAGACTTAGTTCCTACATAAAACTCTGTTTCTCTCCTAAGAGTCAGCATTCCGGCCACATGCACCACGTATATTTTTATTGTCGGTGTGCGTGTGAGTGACCTACGACCCCTAACATGTTCTTCTCTAGATCCAATGGTACTAAACTAGTTTTTTGTGGCAACAATCTAGGATTTTCAAAGTCCATGGTTTGTGTCACTTTTTAATTTTGTAATTAATTTCGTCTTTCAAGCATCGAAGCATCTAATTAGCCCAGTAACTAACCAATTATAGGTTGGGCTTATGGCAACGTCAACTTGAGGGCGTTTTCCCAGCCAGTGCGTGTGGCTATGATCATAAATACAATAAAAGCTATATAAATAGTGGAGAGGAAGGATATAAACAGATGGACATAATATATAGGGGGTAAAGTGAAAATAATGTTCATGTAAAATTTGCAGATTTGACAGTTGAGATCCCCAAGCAATGCAGTTCTCAAAATTCATTTTTAAGCCGCCATTAACAATTTTCTTCAGAAAGATGAAATTCTAGGTAAAATTCATTACGGAAGACGGCCCAATTGTGTAGATTGATTGCTAGGGAGCAATATTTTCCTCCAGTTTCTGGGTTCCATACTTCCACTAAATTTAACCAATCAAACCTACAGCCTTTACCGCTGCATATGTATAAAAGCACTCTTTGGCTTTCTCAGAAACTAGAGAAGGAAGATTTCCCATCACAGAATCCAGCAGGAATTTTGATTTTACTACTATAATTTTTCTTAGCAAACAAACAGACAGTACATGAAAGTTTTGAGGAAAAAGTAAGAAATTAAACCTGGGGAAACTCTAGGCTTGGCTTCCGATGAGGAAATACCCAATGTTGAAGATGAAGGGGGAGTCGCCGACATGGTGAAGAATTCAGATGAGAGGAAAATATTTCGGAGGAAAAACCCGAAGGATTAGATCAAGAACATAGGCAATATTGCACAGATCACATGAGCAAGCCTATACTCTGTCAACATGATCACACAAAAAAAGAGCCTATACTCTGTCAAGAGTTGGAAGGAGCGCAACCACCTAGCTAGCCCGAACATATAGATGAAGAAGCAAGCCTTAATGCTGGAAACAAGCCGAGTCGAGACTTCCAGTGTGAAGCTTGTTTATTAAGTTTTAAACGAATTCGAGCTTGAGCTTGAACTTAGTGAAAACTTAACGAGTCGAGCATGAGTTGAGCGGGCCTTTGCTTGACTCAAGCTCGAACTTATTCACGAGTCTTAGGCCCCTTTGCAGAACGGGTTTAAGTTCTTATTTTTTGTCTAATAAGACGGGTTGTTCCACAAAAGATTGAACAATTACTTATTTTTTGAAAAGATAATTTTAAGCTCAAAAATCATGTGCTTACGCAAATAATTTTTGTATCAATATGGACCTTATTTGATAGATCTCATTAAGATCTTTAATACGGTGTAAAAAAAATTGAAAAATTATTTCTCATTTACGTTATTTTTTAGTTTGAAAATAAGAAATAAGCTGCTTATTTGGATTTTGTGGAACAAACCTTCTTATTTTTCTTTGAGAAGTGGCAAAATAAGTACTTATTTTTTAAGAAGATTTCTGGAACGGAGCCTTAATGGGCCAAAGAAAAATGTCATTGCATAAGCGTAGTAGAATCAAAAATATTTTAAATGTATATATGTCAATGCATGCATATCTTTCATTTTTCTATGCTCTACAACAAAAATAATCTCAATTTTAGAATAATAATAACATGTAATTTTTATTTCGTTTGAACCAATGAAAAGATTGTATTATTCTGATCATATTATTTTAAAGGGTCATAATTAAATTTTGTGTAAAGCTCTCATAATAAAGTATTTGTTTTTCATTTGAAACCTTGTGAAACAGAAACTTGATTATGACTTATGAAAGCCCTAGAGATAAAATTTAATTATGACTCCTTAAAATAATATGATAAGAATAATAAAATCTTCGTACGTGTTCAAACGGATTGAAAATTGAAGTGCTTAATATTTTTGAACTGTTTATATATATAAAAATATGGTCAAAAAATTAAGTGCTCATATTTTTAATCCGTTAGAACCTGTGCGAAGATCTTATTAGTCTAATCATATTATTCTAGAGGGTAATAATTAAATTTTATTTATAAAAAGGAAATGATAATGCTAAAACCATTTTTGTTAGTGCCAAAACTCCAGTGCATAAAAATTTTGTACATTACAAATAGTATAAACCTTTTGTGCGGTAGAATTTTGGCATTAACAAAAACAGTTTCGATGTTATCATTTTTCTTTCTAAAACTCTCATAATCAAGTTTCTTCTTCACGGGATCCCAAAAAATCATTTTCAACATTGTCCCATTTTTGCGAATTGTCCCACAGGCTTAGGTGGTGTTCCACCTTTATAAAAAGTTCTTTTTTTTCAAACGAATGTAATTTCAAACTTAAATATAATGAAAATAAAAAAGATTTTTTTAATTTTTTTGCACCGTTTAAAAGCTCTTAATTAGATCTATCAAATAAGATCCATATTAGTAGAAAAATTATTTGCATAACCACATGATTTTTGAGCTTGACATTGCCTTCATTTTCTAAAAATTCTTTTTCTAAGAAACCGAAACACTCCCTGAGTTGTCTTTTTATTTATTTATTTATAGAGGGCGGGTACTTCCTTATACATGGACCCTCCGTGTAATTGATTCTCTTAGCACAAAGGGAAATGATTTTGCCACACCATTTTTTGATAATGCCACACCCTGCAAGTATATTTTTGCACCAAAAAATACATTTGCAGGGTGTGACATTATTAAAAAAGAGTGGCGCAAAATCACTACCTAGCACAAATAGGTGAATACACGTACATAGTACTATAATTGCATAGCTGTCAGGAGCGATAAATCTGTCAATCAGTACATAGATTGTGCACAAATTTTGTCATAAGGTCCACTACGGATCCCACACAAATGATCCGAGTCGTTCATTAAATGTAAAACATTTTTTCAAGAATCTTCGTAAAATATCAGCTCAATCCAAGACCTATAAATGCTTGATCTAATCATCTAACTTTTCATTGCCTGAAAATCTGAATAAAAATTTGGATGATTGGATCGAGCGCTTATAAGGATTAGATTGAATTGATTTTTCATGGAAACTCTTGAAAAAAATATTTTACATTTAATGAACGGCTCGAGTCATTTGTGTGAAATCTGTGGTGAGCCTCACAACAGAATCTATGCATAATCTATACATAATCTATATATATATATATGAACCAGTCTACCCACACTGACAAAAGTGTACAGATTGTGCACAGATTTTTTGTTGGGGCCACTACGGATCCTACACAAATGATCTAAGCCGTTCATTAAATGTAAATAACTTTTCAAGGGTCCCTATAAAAAATCAGCTCAATTCGATAACTATAAGTTCTCGACCAATTATTTAACTTTTCATTGAGATTTCAAAAAAATAAAAAATTAAATAATTGGATCGAGCACCTATAAATATCGTATTAAGTTGATTTTTCTTAAAGACCCTTAAAAAATGTTTTACATTCAATGAATAGCTTGAATCGTTTGTATGGAATCCGTTGTGGACCCCACAAAAATTATATATGTGTGGACAGATATATATATATGGTTAGCAGGGTCTGTCAGGAGTGAGAATGCATCATTTTCTAGTTCTGAATTCATATTCAAAATAATACTCGATCCGTCACTTTTAAAATGTTCAATTTTGTAATTTTAATTTATTAAAATGATATTATTATTATATTTTTTACGTTAATGATTTTTACCTTTATTTTATAAAATTATCCTTTACTTTCACCCATAACCTCTTTACCCTTATGTTTTGATAGACAATAAAATTTTATTAAAAACTTGACAAATGGTACATCGCGTAAATGAAAGAGGAAGAGGGGTTGGAGGGGAAAAAAATGGGCAACGTCTATTTTCATCCCCTGTGGTTATTGTCACGTGCGGATACTCCTCTCATGATTCAAAACTGACCACATAACTTACCTGTGGTTTTGAAAATGTGCGAATAAATCCCATGTTGTCATGTTTTCCATCCATATTAATGGAGGTATATTTCACATGTCTCTAGAATGTAATCTGAGTCGTTCATAATGTAGTAAATAAAGAATATAGTATCTTTGTAAAAAATATCTCGATCAGATATCAATAACCCAATGATCTAATTTTTAGTAAATTCAAATTTGAAATTTTAATTTTATAACAAAATTGATTCGACCGTCGGCTTTTTTCCATAACAAAATTGATTCAACCATCAACTTTTTATTTTTTGATTGACTTAAATTTTGGTATAGATGTAGTACTCGTCAAAATTTACAATATCAACAGTTTGAATTCAATTTTTTATATAGGGGATGATGTGTTTAGATTTAAAAAAGAAGAAAAATCAAAAAACATGATGATGGTATATCGGTCTTTTAATGTTGTGTCTGTTAATATGGATGGAAAACATTATGGTAAAGGGTCTATCCGCACATTTTCAAAACTACAAGTATGTCATGTGGTGAGTTTTGAATCATAAGGGTGATATTCGCACATGCCAATAACCACAAGAGTCAAAGTTGATTTTGCCCAAAAAAAAAGTAGCAGTCAAAGTGGATTTTGCCCAAAAAAAATGTTACTCACACAACGATCTAGACATAACAATTTACACAACCTCTCGCATATATGTGAGAATCATACATATTATTATGTGTGGAGCCCATATTTATATGAGAGATTGTATTTGATATTGTGTTTGAATTATTATATGAGTATTATTTTTGGTGCATTTACACTTTCTGTTCTTTTTCCTTTTCCACGTGGACCCAAGATGTGTTATCATGAGAAATTATTCGTTGCCCCAAGGGCAATACGTAGACTTAGCCAGATGGTGCTTCCTACCAATAAAAATTCGTCCCACTGACACATAAATTCCTCTCTCTCCGGACACAACTTTCTCTAAAAAATCAAGTGTTCCAAATTACAATCCATTTGAAGGAGTGAAAAGATTTTATTTTATTTATCATTTAATTCTAAATGGTCATAATTGAATTTTAACTAAAATGGGGGAGAAGATTTTATTTTATTTATTATTTAATTTTAAAGGGTCATAGTTAAATTTTGACTATAGGGCTCTTATTGATTAGCCCTAAGAAAATCGTAAAATCAAATATCTTTTAGGACTAACCAACGAGAGCCCTAAAGTCAAAATTTAATTATGACCCTTTAGAATTAAATGATCAGAAAAATAAAATCTTCTCATCTATTCAAACGGATTGAAATTTAGAATACTTAATTTTTCAACCTGTATTTTATATATTAAAAAATATGGTTAAAAAATTATGTGTTCCAAATTTCAATCCGTTTGAACCGATAGAAAGATATTAGTTTTCTGATCATTTTATCCTAAATAGTCATAATTAAATTTTGACTATAGAGCTCTCGTTGATTAATTCTAAAAAAATTGTGGAATCAAATATCTCTTAAAACTAACGAATGAGAGTTCTAGAGTCAAAATTTAATTATGACTCTTTAGAATTAAATAATAATTAAATGATGAGAAAAATAAAATCTTTCCACCCATTGAAATTCGGAATAATTAATTTATTTTCGTTAAATTTGGTTAAGTGTTCCAAATTTCAATCCGTTTGAATGAGCGAGAAGATTTTATTTTTTTAAAATTTTTTTTGACAGTTCGAATCAGTCGTCCAATGTTCCCTGCGGGACGTTTGGATCCGATCAGGATCCCTTTTGGTCAGATCTGTAACACACCATTGGTCTTGGTTATAGCGCATTTGTGAGTGGAACTTTAATAAAGTACGCCTTTTCCATGTGGACCCAGGATTTATATACTATCAATCTAATTTTTTATCCCATATGAAACAAACATATATTGATAATTCCATCTCAAACAAACAAGTAAATTATCAATCTCATCTCATTATTAATCTCAATCTTAATCTCATCTCTTTACGAATCTCACTCATATATCACTGTTATCAAACAAGGACTAATTCTATCAAATTAAAGGAAAAAATGTGATAGATTTCCTTTATAGTCCTTGATCTTTGAAATAGCTACCTCAGCTATTTTCTAAATTAAGGACAATATGAATATTTTACAATTTTTTAGGTCTAGTAATGAAGTTTACTCAAACACGGCCAAAAAAAAACTGGCACCGAACCAACCAAAGACACCGGCCGAAAAAAACTAGTGATTTGGTTTTTCCGAGCTTTCATTCAGCTTGGTTTTGAATTTTGAAAAAAAAAATATAACGGTTCGATTTTGAATTTTGGTCAAAGTAAACTGAAAGAAATCAAACCGAAACATATAACACAATCTCATAACAATCCATTACCCAGAAAAATTCCACTCATTTTCCTTGAACCTGTTCCGTTCTATTTATTTGTAAAGTTTGGTTTGATGGATTTAGCATGAATAGAAATCGTCTCTTCTTAAGTTCAGAGGATTTTAATTCCATTTTATGGTTTCTAATTTTATTGGGCCCTTTGTTTGAAAATTGTTTTGGTATTGCAAGGCACACGGGTTGCGTAGAAGTTGTTTCTAGACTCAATTAAATATTTTATCTATTCATATTTGTCTTATTGAGCTTTATTATATATGGCTCAAAGTTGAATAAACCGAGTGTATCGAACCAAATCAAATAAACTTAACTAGACCAACACCATGGTTATTTGGTCCAGTTTCGGTTACACGATTTCAAAACCGTACGTACTAACCAATTTAGTGGTAAAATTAGTACAAAATGGGACCAAATTAACCGAACAAAAATTAATTCCTTGATTTCATTATCTCGCTTCCTCGCTTTCCATTCCCATGATGCATTTATAAGGTCGTATACTGATGTGCCCCACTAGGAACCAATTATTGCCCAAATTTTCTGGCTCTATGTTGAAGCACATGCAGCGTACGTTGTCCCACTTCTTTGGCTCAAGTCCTGCTCATATTTATTGACTTTATAAAGAAGGATACCAGTAGAGAAAGATCGATTTGTCATTAATAAGTGGGTCTCCTCACCTCACTTGTTATTTGTGAATGTTTCTGTGCCACTCATACGCACATCCTTGCGCTATCTATCATACGATTTTTTTGTGCTTATTATTCCCCAATGCATTTCAGTACAGCTCTATTATTAATAGTTTCGAAACTGGCCGGGCCTTGACTGCCATGCACCTTGTTTTGAACAAGTTGTAGGCACTCTCATTTACTGTTTATCAATGACTTGCCATCCTATTTGCCGTATAGTGGAGAATCTAATAGTGCCCCTTGGATTTATGTTCTTTCCATATAGGTACGTATACATTGACATAGACACCTTTTTCTCAAAAAATAATCATTGCAAAAATTTTATATCAGTTGCTACAAGAGTAATCAACATTTATCTTAGCTATATATCATCATAGTTCTTGTGATTTTTGTGTCCGAACTTATATGTGACAATCATAACTATTAACACTCTCTCATAAGTGATTTATTGATTAGAAGTATATTTGTGACGAAATAAGTTGTAACACCACCTCATTGTAAAATCTTCACTTTAATTGAAGAGAGAAAATCCGACAAACGAGTAGCGCGCCTTACTCTTTATCCATGGCTTCAAGCCTGAAATAGATTCCCCAATCCTCAGCGCTTACTCCCTGTTTGGCTGGCTACTAATAGCAATGGTCACCTTAGTATTGCAGAGGTATTTACACTAGTAATTAATTAATGCACCACAATTGTTTGGTACCAATTTTTGGATTTTTTCTTGGATATTTTTCAAAATGCTTGGGTAAAAGTCATAATTTTTTACTTTTTCAGTTTCTCTCATCAAGACGAACCCATATCACATAAAAGTTTAGTATAAAACTAACAAACGCGAAATCTTTTTGAATAAAGACAAAACCAAAAAATTTATGGTGCATAAGTTAATTACTAGTGTCCAGTCACTAGATTTATCTTCGATTAGTGCAGCATTATAATTAAAAACGAAAAAAAAATACCGAACTAGTATTTTTCCTTTAACTACAGTGTTATCTTATATGAATTTTTTTCAATTTCCGTCCACATTTTTATACTTTTTCGATTTCTCTTATTGGGATTGATATGGATATATTGCAACCATATAAATTCATATTTCAATGAATTTAGATAAGTTAAGAATGAGTTTAATATAGGCTAATATTAGAAGACCCAAATAATTAATTTGACAAATCTCTCTGCTGGTATCCTTCTTTTCTCCCCGTTTGATAACAGTGATAGATGGATAGGATTCGTAAGGAGATGAGATTATGATTGAGATTCGTAAGGAGATAGGATTAGTAATGAGAATGGATTGATAATGAGTATGTTTGTTTGTTTGAGATGAGATTAAATGATGGGATTATTAATATCATGTTTGTTTGAGATGGGATTAGATGATGGAATTTGATTGATAGAAGAAATTGGTAATGAGAAGGAATTGATAATGAGAAGGGGTTGGGTTCGGATTATGAATACCAAGTCTCACGGAGTATTGCTAATATCCCCTAATCTCCGGATTCGTTATCCCAACGGATTACGAATCTGAACCAATTTTAAAAATCAAACACAGTATTGTTAATTCGTTCGACTTAGTAATCCAATCCCAACTCCCAGGAGGTTTAAGAAATGAGGCTAAAGTCGATACGAGTGGTACTTGAGCCATAAAAGTGCGACAAAGCTGCATGTGGTTGGTCTGCCGAATAAATTGGGCAATAAATATCTGCAGTACGGCAATCAGTTTTAATTATTTTGGGACAAAGCTGCATGTGGTTGGTCAGCCGAATAAATTGGGCAACAAATATCTGCAGTACGGCACATCAGTTTTAACTATAGTGGTTGAAGAGGCACATCAGTTACAGGACCGGTACAGTACATAATAAAAGGTGAATAGCTTTGTTCGGTTGAAGGTTTTGTTTTAGTTTTAGTTTTGTTTCCAATCATTAGTTTACTTTTTTCTCCAATCATTACCCTATTTCTCCAATTATTACTTTCTCATCTCTCTCTATCTCTCTCCAATCATTACCCATATATTCAATCATTACTCTATTTCTCTCTCCACCTACTACCAAAACTAAACTAAACTCTCAACCAAACACTACCGAAATTGTCCATGAAATAACAATGGACGATTCAGATTCTGACGATACATATATGAAAGGAGAACATGAAAATGTCCACGAAACAACAACCGACGGTCCAGATCTAGAATAGAATTGTGAACAAAGTTTCATGAACCGCGCTTTTTATTTTTGTTACTCCCTCCGTCCCATTTTTATTGTCCATTATTCCTTTTTCACTTTTTTGTCTCTTGCGTATATCTTTCAATTTATAATATTTTTCATGATTTTGACATCTTTGTATTATAGAACAAATTGAAATCTATCAAATAAGATCCATATTGCATATTTTTGGAGATTCACATTGAAAGATATAAGTGATTGAAAACTGCATGAACATCAAAAAAGGACAATGAAAATGGGACGGAGGGAGTATTTGAGATTGTCCATGGCCAACATGCTCGCACAATAGACTAACTTTTACGGTCTTTCACACCACGTTTGAAAAGTTTTGCGCAAAAGGTAATCAGGTGACTCCAAAAATTACTAACAACCTAGTAAATTCTAAACCAAGACCACCATGACAATCCCTTAGAGTTTCAAGAAATGTGTTTTGCCAAGATATTCTCAATCTTTGTTGTAATTCCTACAATATTTTTGGCTAACTAAAAAGTTGCCAAATTATAATCTTGGATTACGTACAGGTGGTTATATACTTTAGTATTGCTTCCCACCATATATAAAAAGAGATTGGTAAAAACTACTATAAAAGAGATTGATAGGTGAAATGTAAGAGAACAAGGCTTCAATACCTGCTGGGATCCCATCCAGTTTTCTACTGTCCATTTTACCAGGGCTTGGATCCCATCCAGTTTTCTACTGTGCATCCTAAAATATTACTGTAGTATGTAAGGTACTCCGTTTTAAGGCTTCAATTCTAAAATTAGGGAAATGATATTGGCACTCCAAAAATTGATGCAGGCACTCCAAAATCAGTGTAACTCCAAAGCTACTTTCCTTTGTTTTTTGGAGTGTCTGCATCAATTTTTGGAGTGTCAATATCATTTCCCTAAAATTAAGGTGAGGGTACACTAACCATTTGTTAAATGTATACTAAAAGGCTCCGTTTCGGAACAAAAAAAAAAAGTCATTATTTTTTAAGAAGAAAATTTTAAGCTAAAAAATTATGGGTTTATTGAAATTTAAAAATATGTAATATGGATCTTGTTTGGAAAATCTCGATGAGATCTTTTATACGATGCAAAAAAAATTAAAAAATTATTTTTCATTTACTTTATTTTTGAGTTTGAAAATGTGAAATAAGCTACTTATTTTTTAAAAAGGTTTCTAGAACGGGGCTAACAAACACGGACGCCGACAAAGGACATGGATACGACATGGCGATATATTGTTTTTCCAAATTGTTGGACAAATCATGTTGAGAATACTTTTGATTCATATAAGTAGACAGTAGTGAATTACTTACAAAAATGATACCCACATAATAATTCAAACACAATCTCTCACATATATGTAGGTTTCACATGCACTACTATGTGTGGGCCCAACATATATGTGAAAGATTGTGTAATTTGTTGTGTTTGGATCGTTATGAAATTATTTGCGCAATTTATTAGCTGCAAGATTACCTGGACTGCAAATACACGGGACTGGTCCATGTCATGGACAACAAGATTTGTCCTCACCATTTTACGTGGGGTTTCAAACGAGGACCTCGTGATTTGGCTTGTTGAGGCTCGACTCAAGTTGAGTTCGAGTAAAAGTTCTAAGTTTGTTGTAAACAAGTTCGGCTTAACACTCAAAAAAATTGTCTCAACTGTATAGGCTTGACTCGTTTAAAGAAGCTGGTTAAGTAAATTAACCAAATTAGTTTGTTTAGGACTCGGCTCGTGAGTTCAAACTCAAATTTTAGACTCGTTTTAGTAAACAAGTCAAACTCAAACATTACAAAGCTCGGCTCATTTGCACCATTAACTTTTATGTTTTGAGTTCCCTTTCTACTTTTCTTATCCTATTATCCTTTTATATACTCCCGTCGTCCCCACTTTTAGTCCCTTTTGAAAATTTCGACTAATTAAGGGAATACAATCATTACAGTTTTAGTAAACTTGTTATTCTTAATATATGATCAATCATTATATTTTCTTATTTGTTTTTAATACGATTAATTTAAAAATGAAAGGATAAAAGAGAAAATTTGTTATCTATTACCCATTTAATTTTTGATATGAAATACTAATTTTTTTGGGACTGAAAAAAGTATTGATTGAAAAAAAAAAAAAAAAAAAAGCGGGACGGAGGAGGGAGTATGTTTTCCCAGCTTTTCCCATCTGTGATCACTCTGCGCATGTGACGAGAAACATCAATCGACGCTCTCCATCATCACCTCTAAGCCATTGCCTCACCGACTTCCACCTCCAGACACCGCCGTTGCGACCAACCGTCTCAGGATGGCTCAGGATAGCTCCCAATTGAGGTTAAAATTGAAAAAAGATTTCATGCTTCATTTTGTTCTTAGTTCAGTTTCAATTTTTTTTTTTCTTTTTGGTAAATATGCTGCATTTCATAACCGACAAACAAAAGAACAATGGGGAACACCCACTACGGAGATAATCTGTACATAGCAAGGCCTACAACAAGCTACAAAACATGAAACAACTAATGGGAGCGATTTGAGGTTATCCCCTGCCATTTCTATGGTTCAGTTTGAATTTGAGGTTATTTCCTACAATTGAAGAAGAATGCTTTACTTTCTGGTGGTTTCATTTATTTCTAAGAAATTCTGAGTTCATTTACCTATTTGAATGCTTTGATTTAGAATACCATGTGTTCCAGTAGCGTGCTTGATTTTTTCCCTCGGAGCTCTACAATAAAAAAGAATCTATCAATGTAGCTTGAACGTTAACAGTGAAATAAATAACTAATGCAGTATCTCTTGTGCCATACGGGAAAGAAGTTAAAGGCTGAAGAGCTGCTTGTCAATTTTTATCAGCACTTTGATGTCTTGGACGATCACTTCCCACTCCCGTGATGGTACTAATTTACAACCTCAAAGGGAAACTAGGTTTTTGAACATGAGAAATTTCATTCAATAGTCTCTCTACCTTGGTCATAGCCTCTCTTATCCTGGTCATTTTCACAGTAGCCTCTTAGGCCTGTACCTTGGTCACAGGGCCGGTCCTGAGATTGAAATTTGAAAATACATTTACCATCAAGATCATTGACAATGCATTCATGTTCTGTTTCATTGTCGTTTAGTACTTTCTTCAGAACGAATACTGAACTTGCTGCTATCTTTGCTTTGTCAAAATTCCACATTAATTCCTTCACCATATTTTTTTTTTGTTTTTTGCAGTATCAATCTTACTTCTACTCTGGCCTCTACAGTGGTTCAGCGGAAGGAAGCTATCTTCCAGCTATTAAGTGATGAAAGTGTAAAGAAAATTACTCTTACTGGGGATTCTGGAGTGGGGAAAACATGGACGGCTAAACTGGTAAGTGTAGATGCAAAGAAAGAAGGTTTGTATGAGATCGTTCTCTGGGTATTCCTCGATAGCAAATATGACAAGGCTGCTGTACAGGAGAGTATTGCTCGTCAATTATTTCTGCGTCCCCTTACTGATGAGTGGGATGGTGGGGATGATGTTAAGGAGGCAGAGAAGGTGAAAAAAATTGAAAACATACAAGAGATGATAGCCGAATCTGTTGCGAAAAAAGAGCTTCTTCTAATTTTGGATTATAAGGGAAAAAACAAAATGGATGTTGAACAGAAAACATTGGAATTTGAAGGCCCTCCGATTGAGGAAGAGATAGCATCTGAATCGGAAGACCTAATTTTCAACGAAGAAGGAATCAAAATGAATGAAGAACAAATAATATCCAATTTGAAAACCATGCTGAATCTCGACGACCAAAGCTCATGCAAGGTTATAATCACCAGGGTGAATGCTTCCACGGAAACCAAAGGAGTTATACGGGTGGAGCCTTTGTCTAAGGAAGAGTCACTGCACTTATTGCAAGAAAGGGTTGGGGGAGGAGTTCATGATGTTCAAACCATCAAGTCATTCGGTGAAACCTTCTTTCAAATGACAAAATATTTGCCTGGTTCAATTATCTTGATGGCTAAAACCATAAGTTATTTTGATCAACATGGTAGTGTTGGGGTGCTTAAGAGGGCTTTGGAGGAAGCATCTACAACAGAATGCTATAATCTAAACCAGCTTCTTCGCAACGGGTATGATCTTGTGTTGCCTAGGAGCATCATAATTGACTGCTGTCGGCAACAAAGTCACTTCTTTTTGGGCCATGGAAAAAGCATCTATTACAATGAGTTGATAGCGTACTGGATTTTGGAAGGATATCTTGGACACGTCGACTGTCTTGAGAAGGCATATGAGAAGGGTCACTCTGTTTTTATTGAGCTTGTGGATTGTCAGGTGCTCAGAAAATTGGAGGGTGGCTTTGTTACGGTGGGCAGTGGAGCAAACCGTTTGGAAGACTTAGATCGTTACGGATTTGGGGGGAGTACAAGTCTTGGGTTGGCTGATCTATTTACTGTCAGCGACTGGGAAGGATTCGGTAGACTCACGTATATAGATGGAATGGTGAAATCAATTTGCCAAGGCATAAAGGGGCTGAAATTATCAACACTTTTCCTTGATGGTAGCCGTTGTAGGGAAATCCTGGATTGCTTCTACCCATCAAAGCAGGAACTAAGAGAAGAACTTCAAGTTCTTGCCCTTTTCAACCCGACCTTCGAATCACTGCCACAACTCTTGAATGACTTTCACGAGCTTGTTGTGCTCGTGCTCAGAGGTTGTGATTTTTTGGTGAAGATCGACCACAAGTTTGATTTCAAAAACTTGACTGTTCTTGAGATATCCAATACTAGCTCTTTGAAGGAAATTCCAGATGATTTTTTCAATCTTATTCCCGAACTCGAAAGCCTGCATTTATCCGAGCTTAAGATCAATCCTCTACCTTCGTCTATTTACAATCTTACAAAATTACGCTGGCTCATACTCAGAGGGTGTTCTTGCTTTCAAATCCTAAACAGTCTGGAAAAGTTTGAAAAACTTTTGGTACTTGATGTTTCTGGTGCTACGTCTTTGACAAAATTTGAAGACAAAGCCTTTAACCACACTCCACATCTTCAAACGCTTAATCTTTCGCTTACCTCTATTACATTGGTACCAAAACTTTCCAATCTTAAAGAGCTTACTCATTTCTCACTAAGTGGCTGTAAACGCTTAGAAAGATTTCGTAGAACTCACTCACTTCCTAGTCTCCAAGTTCTCGATCTTTCAGGAGCTATAAATTTTAAAGAATTCCATGAGCTTTCACCAGGACTTCCTACAGGCATTAAAATTCTAGATCTATCTGAGACTCGTGTACGGGATCTTCCTTCTTCGATGAATCCTCGTCATCTCTTTCTAAAACGTTGCTCTGAGATACATAAACTGACATGCACTGAAACACTTCAAAACCTCGAGGTACTTGATCTTTCGGGTACCACAAGTCTGGTTGAAATTGAAGACAAATTCTTTAGCAAACTGGATTCTCTTCAAATTCTCAACCTTTCGGAAACTAGCATACAAAGTCTTCCATCCCTTTCCAATGTTTCTGACCTCCGTCAGCTATTTTTATCAGGCTGCAAATCTTTGACAGAAATCAAAGATGAGTCCTTTGAGCACATGTCCTGCCTTGAGCATCTTGACCTCTCTGAGACTCGCATCAAATTCCTGCCTTCCCTTTTAAAGCTTGGCAACCTCTCAATGCTCTCACTTAAAGGGTGTACTCAGTTGGAAAAAATTCCTGCACTAGAAACATTGTCAAATCTTGAGGAGCTAAATTTGTGTGGTATTGATTGTTTGAAGGAAATGGGAGCTGGATTTTTGGAGCACATGAGCCAACTTCGGATTCTTGACCTCTCTGAAACCCAGGTCGTGGAGTTACCGTCCATGTCTAACCTCAAAAGCCTTCGTCAACTATATCTAAGGGGTTGTCAGGGCTTACAAAGGGTGCCGAATTTGGAAGAGTTGACGACACTCGAGGTTCTGGATCTTTCTAGAACAGCGATCACTTGTCTACCACCGATGGATAGTTTTACCAACCTCAGGAAACTCCTCCTTACGGGATGCCCAAATTTGGAAGAGTTTTTGCAAATGGAGATGCTTGATCTGTTGGGGGCTAAAGTTGATCAGCTTCCCTACGGAATCTCAAACTTGACTAATCTTGAATTCCTCGATATTCCAAACATGAAAAATACTCAAGCGGCAGGGAGCAGAAACACAGATTTGCCCCAAGAAGGGCTCGAACCTTATCAGTGGGGCATCTCCAGTTTTGAAAATCCTTCCACTTCTGTATCCAGTAAGCTATTCGTACAATTCCTGGAGAAAAATCCCTCTATATTGGAGACAAGTTTCACACGATTCCATTTATGTGTATGTCCTACCGAGGGGGAAAAGGAGAGCAGAAGTATGTATTTTTATAGCAAAGAATGTGTTTTAGGAGAAATCCGCTTCCAGGCTGCAGAATTTTGTCATTTTAAGGAGCAACGATCACTGGAGATCCATGGATTCGACCTTTTCCCCAAGGGCATTGAGGATGTGCTCTCCATTGCTGACTGCATATTTTTTGTTAATAACACTTTCTTCAAGTGTTTGTCTGATATTGGTGTTTCTAGTGTCAAGGCAATGACAGGCTGTTGGATAGAGGGATGCACGGAAATGGAGGGTGTTTTTGACACTGGGAAGGAAGAAGATATTGCTGAACTGGGAAATAAATTACAGTTTCTCGGGGTTTCAAATGCTGTTAATTTACGAACGACACACGGTGGTCAGGCCTTTCAGAATCTTACTTGTCTATATCTTGATTGTTGTCCAAAGCTTTCAACTGTTTTTTCTTCATCCCAGCTGCCAGAAAACCTAAGAGTTCTTCATGTCAGATTTTGCGATACATTGGTGAGCATATTTGATATTGAAGAAAAATCGCCAGAGCCTAAATTACAAAACTTGAAGAAGCTGTATCTGTGGGAGCTTCCAGAGTTCAAGAGGATAGAATGCGGATTACCATCCCTACAAATTCTAACAGTATGGGAGTGCCCGAAACTGCAGAAATTGGAGGACACTATAAGATTTGCAGAAAGCTTGCAGACCTTGTGCATTTCAAACGTCGTTGAATTGAAGAGCGTTAACACTGGAAGCGAGCAGCTTGATACTTTGATTCTCGAGAGTTGCCCAAAGCTTAAAAGCGTTCTATCTTCGAACCAGCGGCCACAAAGTCTCAAAACTCTCAAAATCAGATCATGCAACGAATTGAAGACTGTGTTTGGCGATAGCAGATGAACAAAAAGGCAAATTATGAGATGCTGAACAATGAGCCACCTTTTGCCGATCAAAAAAAAAAAAAAAAAACTAGCCATCTCTTGCTTCAGGTTTATTGTCAATCTTGCTTTTCCTCCATGATTATTTTGTACTATGTTTCCTCTGTATGTCCGTATCCTGTTTTAACATTTTCCTGTTCTCTGTTTTGCATATGTTTTGTTAGCATATAACATTCTCGGCGCTGCGGTGCACGGAACATATGAGGTTCGTTGCAACTATCTTCAATGGTATGCAGTCGTTTGCGCTTATGCAGGTGCTGGAGGATCCTTATCCATGAATGCGTTTCGTTGCTTATGTTCTCCTTTGAGAGTTGGCTGTATGTTTTTTGTTGATTGTTTAGTTTTTGTTCTGCCTGTATGTTTTTCATTCCTTGTACTATCTCCTTATTATTAATGCATTTCTTTCTCTTCCTCCAAAATTTTTTTTCTCGGTTTCCAGTTTCATTCCACTAACTCATATTCAAATCTTGCTGAAAATTTGTTTCTTCTTAATCTTCAGAATCGGGCAGACTGCAGATAGCAGTCCACCAAAAGTGTTAATTTCATAAATCTGGACCATTAGTTATTGATAGTCGAGATGCGACTACTTCGGTGTATGGGCAGTCACTACAAACCCAGTCTGCAAAGAAGTTGAGTCCTTTTCAAGTACGGGCCTCGTGCTATTTTGTTAATTTTGACCAATAATGGGCAGGGCCGAATCGATGAGGTACATGAGGAACTCCTAGCCCCTATCCTGTATGTGTGCGTGGCCCATTAAAACACAAGTTTTGAACACCAGGAAAGAGGTTGCTTAAGAACCGATCAGTTGATTGTTCCAAGGTTGTGCATTTCAATTTCCTCTACGGTCGGATAGGTTGTGCAAGAGCGAACTTGCTATTTCACTAGGTATTACGACATCCTCCTCATTAAAAGGTGCATTTTGGACTGAAATTCATTCCTTATGCAAATGGAAATTAGGATTCGTAATTTGTGAGTTACTGCATTTTTAAGATACAAAAATTTTATACCGCAAGCATCACACCAGAACATTGATTCCTTTTGCAAGGGGATCAATTGGCATGCGTGACTTGTGTGCTCAATGCTCATGTTGGATGCTTAGCACCAACAAAAGCACATTTCATATAGATATCGTAGTTGCAGGGGGAGCGACGGTAAATGAATCAAAAGTAAATTCTTCTGCAGGCATCACATTTGTGATGCGTTGAAGGAATTGGTGAAGGTGGGTTTGGAAGGACAGTAATAAGGGGGTGTTGAGGGTGAGAAGGATGGTCATTCTGTTGAGGTAGTTCAGTGCATGTCTGTTTGAGCAAGGAAAACATGCATCGCTTGCAAAGCCGAGATGGTTGTTCACAGATCATATGTTCCTCTTTCTTGATGAGCAGAGCGTCCGTGGATGGTCATGGCCCAAGTGCTGAACTTGAACAACCTCCTTGGCCATCTCTCCGTCTGACCCGACCCTCTCGCGCTCTCTCTGATACGCAAAAATGTTTTTTTTTGGGTAATTAGCATCTACAAATGTTGAATACATCTAATTTAAAAATTACAACATGGAAGACAAAAATACGATTTCTCCTGGGTTTTTGTTTTATTTTTTATAGTACAGTTATGCTTTTCTGCTTTGCTTTTCCTTAAGCTCCACTACATTTTGCTGCCCAAAAGAAGTCCACTTTAATAAGTCCAACAGGATACGCAAGATCCTTTAACCTAGTCTAATGAGTTTTGAATCTCTAATCCAAAAGAAACCCGACTAATCTCATCTCATCTCGGTCTGGTTATTAATAGTTAGGTCATCCGTGTTGGGGCTGAACAATTCAAGGAAGAAATTCTCGCATCTTGAAATTTACGAAAGAAACTTTGATCTACCAACTGGATCTTCAACTCAATGGTTAACTGCTCATCCACCTTTCCTATGAACTGTATGGTAGCTGATGACTCACATCCAAGTACTGCAAATCTAGTCTGGTCAAGTCCACTAGAAGATCTCTGTAGATGTTATTATGATTCGAATCCAACCACGCTAGAGTAGACGGGAAAACAGTATTACTGAGATTAAATTTTATCATGATCGAAAACTCAGCGATATGAACTGTTTTGTTTGACCCAAACATGAACGATAAATCACCATACAACATGTTATACAAGAAATTAATGACATTGTAGATGGGACAAAAACGAGTTAAATTTTGACTAAATAAAAGAAAATCCAAGAATATAGTGCCATTAGAAATGCATACCGCAATTCCCTGTAAAACCCACAGATAATTAAGAAACAGATAGAGGAAAACGAGGGGGGGAAAAATCAAGAAGAAATGAAGAGATTACAAACAAATTGGCATGTTCGATAACGCTGGCCTTGGGTTGGGTAGGGTGGTCCTCGTGTTCCAGCTTCAATACCTTCTCGGCAACTTCCTCACATGAGAACTCAACCAAAGCCGTGCCAGAAAAGAATCTCAGCAATTGAACCACATAACACGTGTTGCATCAAACTAAATCGAAACAGGTATAAATTTCTTTTCTCCAAATGAAAAATAACTACTTAAACAGCCCAACAACTACAACAGAACCAATGTAGTCTCCAATCATTGGAGGTATGGGCGGAAAAAGATTGGAGACAGACCTAACCTTTGGCAATATGCACAAAGTGGCTACTCTCAGAATACTATTGAAACAGTGGCCCCCTATACCTATTTTGTTGTGAAACCATGCTCTCAAATCAAAGCCAAATGGCATCAGAGGGCAGGCCTAGAGACCCAATTCAATTTATGTGCACATTATTACCATGCTTCCTTTATTAATAGTCTAGAGTATCGGTATGCACAATAAAACAGCCCAACAACTAATATTACAAAAAATGGTTAATGATCTGAAATACATATCAGCCACTACAGCCAATGTTTCAATAAACCCGTCGATAGGGTTGTGTTCACGCTCTTTCATGACAATCAACCAGTGGTCAAAATCGATCCTCATGTTTAGTCTCATCGTAACTTCATCTTGATATTCACTCTTTTGGGCAATGGGAGGAGCCAAAGAATAGAAACGATGAGAGATAACATCAAGCTTGGAGCGATGAGAGATAGCTTCATCCTGAAATCCACGCTATCTCTCATCGCTTCTATTCTATGGCTCTATCAATTGCCCAACAGAGTGGATATCAAGATGAAACTACGATGAAACTATACATGGGGATCAATTTTGACAACTGGTTGATTGTCATGAAAGTGTGTGAACACAACCCTATCGACAGGTTTATTGAAACATTGGCTGTATAGGTTGGCAGGTAATTCAGATCATGAACCATTTTTGTAATATTTGTTGAGTTTTTTAACTAGTTATTTTTCATTTGGAGAAAAGAAATTTATACATATTTTGGTTTAGTTTGATGCAACATGTGTTATGTGATTCATATGGTTCGATTGCTGTTCCGAAACTTAGAGCATCTGCATTGCATATTAAGAGGAAGAATGTTTGTTGTCCAAAAAAAAGATGATGAATATTTGTCTTTGATATTCAAACGTTAAAAATATGAAAGTAAAATCTAGTCATACATGTACAAGAATTTACACATGATGATATGGCACTATATGATAGACATCGCGCCTCGTGTATTTTGTGCCTTTAAAAACACTCGACTCAGCAAGCTTCGAAGCAAGGCGTAGTCCAAAATTTCTTAGACCAGCTACGGTAAAAGACTTTCAAATTTTCATTTAGGCGAATTGTTGAACAATTATTTTGCCACCTCTTCCTTGCCAACTTTTTGCTTTGGAGCTGCTTATGCAAGCTCGTAGACGAGTTCTATTGGCAAGTTACCACAAATTTTGTTCAAGACGAGTACCAATTCAGAAGGAAAAAAGAATAAAACCCATGGCTCACAATCTTACTCCTTTTACGTTGACAGATATTGAACGTTTTCCAAAATTGAAATCCTTACCAATGAGGAAAATATTAATTGAGGTGCACACCTTGGGAGCCTCACTCGACTCAAGGCATTTTGGTTGCGCCGCGCCTCACCTTAGTCGCGGCCTTTAAAAGCCACTTGGGAACCCGACTTCTTGTCAAATCATCATGTCATCTTAATGACCTCGCCATATCCCAAGTTTAAGGGAACACATTTTGGTCCCCATTGCGATATAGGAACCTTCTTTCCATGATCAATGATGTCATCCATTCTCCACATAAGCCAGGTGCCAACTCCTACGCCTCTTGGCTTCCTATAAGGAACCAAGCATCTTGGATTATGACTGCCCCCAAACTGGGCTTTACCAAGTCATTCTCCTTGGCTTGGCCTAATCCCGAGCCTAGCCGCCCAGTCTTGCAATGCCGTGCATGCCAGGAGCTGGGCTTGCCTTGCAATGCCAAGAGTTGGACTTCAGACCTCTAGCTTGCTGGCTCTTCATTTGCTCAGCCAAATGTTGGATTGGGCTAAGTATGGTAGAACAACCTGAATTGGGTTGTGGACCTAGCCCCTTCTTTCGGCCCAAGGATCATCTAGTCTGCCCCTCCACAGATCAATACAAGATAGAACAATTAAAGGGTTTCACATACATAACAGAAGCGGAAGTAGAAAGAGTATCATTACATGCTGCCTCATGAAAAGATAACAAAAAGCTTAACTCTTTTTGTTCCACTTTGAGAAAATCATCTTGGTTCCTTTGGCCCAAAGATGTGACATGAGAATAGTTGATACACTCATGATCATGAGAAGTTATGTAGGTCGTCTAGTTAAGAGGTTCCACTGTTTAACATGAACCACTCTGATTCCTCTCGTGTCCAGAAACATTGGTTGTAACCCTAGAATCTTATTTCTCTTATGATCTGGCTCCAACTCTGCCTCAGTTTCTCAGCTATTTTTTGGTATTTCAGTGCTGGTTATTTGTGGCTTGGTATGGTTCTACACTTCTTTAACAGCCAGACAACAACTAAGGTATACTTGTGCACCAACAATTAGTGATGAATTTTAATGTAGAACCTCAAAGTAAAAGAACAAGAAGGCTACAAAAGAAATCAGCGATACCTCGAAAAACTGGCACTCTACAAGAACCACGAACTTCTTAGACCCCTCTTGACCAGCATTGCAATATACGGTAACTTCTCCCTTGACAGAAATTTGGGCCTATTCTGCTCCCTCGCTTCAGTTCCCTTCTTTACTTGAGCATGAAAACTTGTACCACCAAAGATGGAATTTGGGACTTGATTAGTCTCCATAGCAGATAAGCATGGGTTCCGCAAAAAGCGGAGGTCATGGGCAACGACCAAACACCACAAGGTGTTGCTTTCTGCTCGGACAAGAGATAAAATAAGATTAACAACCAAACTGAAATGTCCGTATTCATGAAAACACTTCGCCTCTAGTTGTCCATAAAAATAAACTAACACCAGATGATTAATTGGGATGAACAAATATGCAGTCCTCATGAACTCATACAAATTTTTATATGCACACAAGCATTTGTTAATGTTACTTTTAATACATTAGCAAACATGAGATTAAAGCTCGTTGAGGAGCTGAGATCTTCCTCCATAGAAACTCGAGATGGAAATTAAATTAACATGCAGCTTACAACAACTTGCTTTGGATCCCATGTGAAATCATATCTTAAGATTCTTGTAGTGGCCTGAATTACGTGGCTTGGACCATGCCAAGCCATACTTCTCAAGCGTGACCACGCCGCTCTGCCAAGAAGTGCCTTGCAGCTCGGGGTCACTTCACTCGGCCGGTAGGCAGTAGCATTTCTCAGTAGCACACATAGCTCAGTGTCCTACGAAGTCGTTCGGGGATAACCCGCTCGGATCTCGCAACTCAACAGGGATGCCTTGTCCATGTGCACCTAACCGCTTAGCCATGTGCATCATGACACAGGCCAAGACGGTTACAACACATGGGTAATGATTGCAGCTAGCTCTGGCCATGTGCTCTGTAACTGCCTTATCCGGTGTGTCGTATGTGACGTCACCCGAGGTGATTAACCGAGCATACCCTCCACGCGCTTACTTGGTGAGCAAGTCAAGCGAGGCCTATATAAGGAAAGGGCAGCAAACCTAAAAAGGTACGCCATTTCACCCCAACTCAGACTTACCTTCTCCTTCCCATACTGACTTGATCATCGGAGAGTCGACCGGCTTTCCACAGTCATTCGACTTCTTGTAGGTCACGCGGAGACAGAGGATGAACGGAGCACTAGAGACGGAACCGAAGGACTGGCCTAGTTCTAATGATCAAATCCGATCACCACAATTCTGAGGCAAAAGAAAAGCTAAGACCTCCATCGCTTCTCTGTTAGGCTTTTTTTTTTCCCTTGGATAGGCAGAAAGATTCGTAGAAACTAGGGCAGAAATGAAAGGATGAAAAAATAGCTTTCACTGCACCTTATATTTCCTTCTATTTCTCTCCAATTCTTCCAAGAAAAATTCCTGTGAATACAACCACCTTAGGTTTCGAGGTCATATTGCCAAATGGACAGCCCTCAAACCTTGCTCCCACGTCCCTAAGCAAGAACCTCCTAGGACCCTCACTCCCATCGAAAAAGAAGCCCACATCCAACTAGGACAGAACCTCTAAAGCATATAATTTCCACAAACACAAAAAAAAAAGCTACTAAGCAAGAGAAATATTTACTTTAGTAATGATAAGACAAAGGGAAAAATATTAACTCAAATAAGCGCAAGCACTGAGTACCAATACAATACTTGCATTGATTCCAAAAGGAATAGTGAATTTCTATACTATTTATAGACTAAAGTACCAACGATTAACAAAAAAAGGTGAAGAAAAGAGTCATGCTTAACAAACATATCATCTTTACGCAGTGAAGAAAGGAAGTAAGATACAAGGTATCAAAATACATACATCAGGCTTATGCGACTGCAAATATTCTCCAATAGTATGACCAGCTCTCTCAAAAACTTCAAGCAACAGAACTGTCAAACTCATAACCATCATCTTCTGATGAATCTTGAGTTAATTCTCTCTGTTTACATGCTCGCATTAATTTGACCTCCTCATCAATCAGTGACAGAATTTGATTCCTAATGCATTGAGGGATCATCATTCTTCAATTCAAAACTTTTTCGTGAGCAAAAGTCAGCAAGACAACCAACTCAACGAGCTTTCCTTCCATGGCATAATGGTAAGCAAACTCTTCAATGTTGTTGGATCACTCCACGAGCAATTTATTAACAGCCAATGACTGTTTCTGCGACAAGATATTTAAAGAAAAAACCTTGTTTGTCATCTACTTCATATGCAAGCATTTGTAGTCCAAGGTAGAAAAAGTATGATAAGTTTGCAGAAAAACAAACTAAAGATGGTAGAAAAAAGTGATACTATCCACTTGAAAAGAGACTTTCGTGGATACCCGGTCACCGCCTCCCTGCAAAATCAGTACAATAAATTATGAAGTACAAATTTGTTTGGGGGAGGGGGGGGCGAAGGGGCAAGACATCGGGCCAAAATCAGCATAAGTAATCCAGCGTGGAGAAAAAGGGGTCACCTCGCAGCATAAAGTGCTGAATTGAGTGGGAGCATTCCTTCGTCCCACCAAACTTTTCTAGCAAATGGGACATCAGTTAGAGGTCCATCGCGAAGGAATAACTTAACTAATTTGGGAGATGAAAACGTAGCTGCATAATGCAACAGCAGCAGAGACCAGAAACACAGATTTCCCCCAAGAATGGCTCGAACCTTATCAGTTGGGCATCTCCAGTTTTGAAAATCCTTCCACATCTGTATCTAGTAAGCTATTTGTACAATTCCTGGAGAAAAATCCCTCTATATTGGAGACAACCTTCACACGATTCCATTTATGTGTATGTCCCACCGAGGGGAAAAAGGAGAGCAGAAGTTCATATTTTTATAGCAAAGAATGCGAGTTCACACATTCGCCCTAAACATTGAGAAATGAGTAAGATCGCTAGGATTGGAAAGTTTTCTCAAGGTTTTGTTCTTCTTCTGATATTGGAATAGAAATTGAGAGAACAATTTGATAGAAGATTATTCGCATAAACTTGAAATTTTGTACAACCAACAAAAGGAAGGAGATGTTACTTTAATATCCGTTAAGAGTTTTTCGATATTATTTTTAAAATTAACGAAAGAGAACGTAAGATTTTTTATGATTATATGAAGAAAAAACGTCTTAGGGTTCAAAAAGATTGCAATTTAACTCATTTACTCGATTCCCCTATAGCTAGAGTCACGTGGTTGCCCCCTCCTACGGAGATTGTTAAGATTAACACGGATGCAAGTTTTGATGAGAAGTCAGGGAGGAGTGCTGGAGCAGTAGTGTTGAGAGGTAGTTATAGAGGTGTGTTGGGCATAGCGTTGTCTGAGTTTAAAAATATAAAAGGACCATTAGAAGCGAAGGTGGAGGCGTTAGAATTAGGTATGTTTGTCGGGTCAAGATTAGGTGTTGGGAGAGTTATTTTGAAGTAGACAATGGTGAGGTCGGAAGCTAATTGAGAAGCTGCCGAGACATCCCCAGATTTTTTCTTGAAGTTCATATAAGTAAATTATTATCTTATATCTCAATAAGTATTTAGTTGGCAAAATGGAATTTTATAAAATATTTAATTTCAGGGATTTTCCTATCAATTTATTTGAGGATTATTACGTAAATCCTATCCTATGTGAGGCCAATCAAATGGCTGATGTGCTCGCTGTGTTGTATTCTAGAGATAAACCGTATAGTCATTTCTACATTTTTCGTCTTATTATTGCTTTCACGAATCACTACATGGATAGAAATAGATACATATTCTTCAGACATAATTCAAAAAAGTAAGGTAACAAAACTATTATGAATGTTTAGGGCGAATGTATGTACTTTCTAAATATTCATAATAGTTATGTTACCTTGCTTTTTTGGACGATGTCCAAAGAAGATGTATCTATTTCTATCCATATAGTGATTCGTGAAAGCAACAATAAGACGAAAAATGTAGAAATGACTATACGGTTTATCTCTAGAATACAACACAGCGAGCACATCAGCCATTTGATTGGCCTCACATAGGATAGGATTTACGTAATAATCCTCAAATAAATTGATAGGAAAATCCCTGAAATTAAATATTTTATCAAATTCCATTTTGCTAACTAAATACATATTGATATAAGATAATAATTTACCTACATGAACTTCAAGAAAAGATCGGGATGTCTTGGCGGCTTCTCTGGTAGCTTCCGACCTCACCATTGTCTACTTCAAAAATAACTCTCCCAACACCTAATCTTGACTCAACAAACATACCTAATTCTAACGCCTCCACCTCCGCTTCTAATGGTCCTCCTATATTTTTAAACTCAGACAACACGATGCCAAACACACCTCTATAGTACCTCTCAACACTACTGCTCCGGCACTTCTCCCTGACTTCTAATCAAAAACTTGCATCCGTGTTAAACTTAATAAACTCCGCAAGAGGGGAAACCACGTGACTCTAGCTATAGGGGAATCGAGTAAATGAGTTAAAATGCAATCTTTTTGAACCCTAAGACATTTTTTCTTCATATAATCATAAAAAATTTTACATTCTCTTTCGTTAATTTTAAAAATAATATCAAAAAACTCTTCAACGGATATTAAACTAACATCTCCTGCCTTTTGTTGTTTGTACAAAATTTCAAGTTTAGGCGAACAATCTCTATCAAATTATTCTCTCAATCTCTATTCTAATATCTCTCCTGAGGTCAATGAAGAATAAAACCTAGAAATTTGACCTACAAAAAGAAAACAGTATTAGAAATTTAGAGTAACATCATGTACTATATCAAATTGCAAAAGATCAAACAAGATTGCTTACAAACCTCGAGACAGCCACCTCAACTCCCTGAACGAGACAGCCGTGTACAGCAAACTCCGAACCGTTGAAGAATTGAAACATGATGGGTTTTTCCTAGGAAGAGTCAGAGATGAGAGAATAGATTTACATCACTGCATGCCACCGCAGTTTTAAGATTAATTTTATATGAAGTTATGTGTTCTAAATTGATGAGGATTCAATTTAATGTCATGGAGTATAGATTTACATCATTGCATGCTAAAAAGAATGACAAACACATATGGTATTCTAAATTATTTTGACATATAACAAACCATGCAAATCTATTAGTCCAAAGTCTCTCACATGACGACTGATAAATATCTACTTAAGTACTAATGGGAAAACACATAACATAATATTCACCACCAACATCTCTGAAAGCACTAGGCAAAGAATCACTGAAACCATCAAATCAGTCAATAAACTTGATGCTTTATTGATTCCAAGGTCCAATAATGTTTTTTACTCCGTTTCCTTCAATTATGCAAAGAAAACATATGCACATCAAAGATTTTGGCCATATTTCGTCCATAACAGCCCGCATCGGACCGAGCCCACCATCGTGTATCGGCCGATACCATTACGTATCACCAATGTGTGTGATTTTCATTCACTGCAATATCAGCCATATCAGGTATCGGTACCCACAATGATACTTTCAAACTATGACCCTAATTACTTGCAGAAACAAAGCTTGAAATAGTTAACAAAATGAAAAAAGACCCTTATTGCAAACTAATCGCTACCATAAACACCTTGTGATCACCGTTATGAACGCAGTTCCAACTATCTAAACAAACAACAAAAGAAGCATCCTATAATCAGTAGCAATCAACTTTCTGGAAGTGATATCGCGAGAGGTGCTAACAAATTATGAGGAAAACAATTCTCTCTTGTGCTTGAATAGCAAATGAGAGGAAAAATCGTAAGGGTGGGTGAGAAAGGAGATAGACGGACTCTTCTTTACCCAATTTTATTTCTCACAAAAGTGTTTTACACTGCATGGGTGGGTCCAATGTGGCCCTAACAACAACTTGATTAGAACTCTGTAGATAACCTGGTAGAGCATGCAAGAACTTGATAGAGGTCCTCATAAAACCACAATTATTCATCCTGTCACCCCCAAAAAAGGTATTCCCGCCTTACTTGGTGATTGAAGGAGGATAAATTATTCTGAAATCTTAAAAGAGATAAGATAAATGAAATCATATAAAGAGAAGAAGACAATCCAGAAAAAGCACATCAAAAAAATTATGCCAAACCAGTCTCTAATGCTAAATTCAAATTCTCCAGCGACCAATCTAAACCCTACTTCCTTAAGGATCAAAGCAACATCTTTCTCCAATTGTTCCCACCACACCTATAAACTAACACCAGATGATTAATTGGGATGTACAAATATGCATTCCTCATGAACTCATACAATTTGTATATGCACACAAGCAATGGATAATGTTACTTTCAATACATAAGCAAACATGAGCTTAAATCTCCTTGAGGAGCAGATTTCCTCCATAGAAACTCGAGATGGAAATTAGCATGCTTTGCTTTGGATCCAATGTGAAATCATATCTTAAGATGCTATCGGCAAAAGAAAAAGCTAAGACCTCCATCGTTTCTCTATTAGGCTACTTTTTTGACCTCGGATTGATAGAAAGATTAGTAGAAAAAATAGCTTCCACTCTACCTTATATTTCCTTCTATTTCTCTCATATTTTTGCCCCAAAAATTCTGGTGAATCAAACCACCTTAAGTTTCAAGATCATATTGCAAAATGGAGAAGCCCTCAAAACCCTGTGACTTAGGAGTAAGAAGCCCGCTTCCAACTAGGATAGAACCTCTCAAGCATATATAAATTCCAAAAGAAACAAAATAAAAGCTACTAAGCAAGAGAGATATGTAGTAATGATAAGATCATAGAAACAATATTAACTCAAATTAGCACAACCACATAGTATAAATACAATACTTGCACTGATCCCAAAAGGAATCGTGAATTTCTTTACCATGTATAAACTATAAACAAAGTACCACAAAAAAGATGAAGAAAAGAGTAATGCCTAACAAATATATCACCTTTAAGCAGCAAAGAAAGGAAGCAAGATACGAGGTATTGAAATACATAAATCAGGCTGTTGGGACTGCAGATATTCTCCAATAGTATGACCACGTCTATCAAAAACTTCAAGCAACATACTCGAACTCACACCCATCATCTTCTGTTGAATCTGAGTTAATTCCCTATGTTTACATTCTCTCATTAATTTGACCTCCTCATCAATCAGTGACAGTATTTGACGGTTTCTGCGACAATTTATTAACAACCAATGACGGTTTCTGTGACAAGAGATTTAAAGAAAAAACCTTATTTGTCATCTACTTCATATGCAAGCATTTGTAGTCTGAGCCTGAGGTTGCAAAAGTAATTTTGAGTATGAATAGTTTGCAGAAAAACAAACCAAAGATGGTAGACAAAGAAATACCATCCACTTGAAAAGAGACTCTTGTTGACACGAGAACACCAACTCCCTGCAAAATCAGAACAACAAATTATGAAGCAAGAATTTGTAAGAAAGGAAAAAAAGAAGAAGACGACATTGGACCAAAATCAGGATAAGGAATCCAGCGTGGAAAAAAGGGGGTCACCTTGCAGCATAAAGTGCTGTATCGAGCGGGAGCATTCCATTGAGTGGGAGCATTCCTTTGCCCCACCAAACTTTTCTAGCCTATCGGACATCAGTTCGAGCTCCATAGCGAAGGAATAACTTAACTAATTTGGGAGATGAAAACTTATCTGCATAATGATGCAACAGCTGGTCCCTATATGCCTAACTTCCCAACCACCAACGCAGGGGCACATTTCAGGGCACTAAAAAGGCACAGAGACTGCAACAGAGTGGTTCGGCAATAACTGTACGTTCCATTTCTTACATCTCGGTGTGACAACAAGGACTTCAGTCCTTCTGCGTTATCTGATGAGATGTAATGGGTGATATCATCTTCCAAATCCATGTCAAGATAACAACCATCAGCATCGACGTTACGAGGAGTCCATTCCTGTCAACGGTCAATAATATATCACTATTAGTGGTTCAAAAAAGCGATTATAAATAATAAAAAATGTCCAAAAAAGTAAAATAAAGAAAGTTACAGGACTGCCCCGCGGAATTGCGTTTTAGCTCAAATTCACTCAAACTTTTACGAAAAAAGCATTGAATCAATGTTAAGCTTTGATTTGAGTTAGTTCACTGGAGACTTTGGTGCCAAATCAAGCTCTTACAGTGCAAACCCCGAATGTGAACCACTAGCCCTTGGTGGGGCAGTAGAAAATTATCGGTGATTGGCAAAGAAGATAAATCAGAAGCAACTTAAGTATTTCATCAGGTGAATCTAGCACCGCAAGGCCTCTCGATGATCAAATTTTATCTAGCCTGGAGAAAACAAAGGGAAGTATTTACGCTTGCTAGGTTATTTGTTTTTCCATAAACAGTGGGAAAAGAAAAAGATCAAATTATACAGATGGAAAGGAAACCACCAATTGAAAACATATATGTAGAGAGAAGATGAAATGAAGATAGATGTTGGTACCGTCTCATTTGGCGCCATCGCTGTGAATCGACAGAGCAATATAGATCACCAGACAGAAAGGAATGCGAAGGAGCCAAATGAATGGCTTGAGCATCTCCACCAGCCTCGCTCCAGCTCCGGCGAGGTCAAAGTGGCCAGCCAAACTCCTCTTTTCCGGTTTCCAGCAGACTCGGCAGCGCCTCACCAGTTTGCCCCCTCGTTTCAGCCCCTCGCCTTGACCAGCGAGGTACGGAAGGCTCGCTTGCCCTCTGCTCCTTTCTCTCTCCCCCAAAACACACCGGCGACCACCGGCGACCACCGGCGACGAGATTTCCCACTCCCACGAGTCAGTGAAGACGTGAATCTCATCGTCGTTGCAGTGAAGACTAGTGAAGACGAACATCTGATCTGCAAAATCCAGGGTCGGTTCCTGTTTTTGTAGCCCCCAAATCAAAATTGACTGATCTTGGTGGCTTTGGACGCTGGATTCCTTTCTTGTAGCTTGGAAATTGAAATTAAAATCGACTGATTTTCCACCGTTCTAGATTTGGGTTTGGGGCTTCGTCGGAGAGAATTGGGAAGTCCATGGGAACGTCAACCTGAGTGGCGAGATCTGGGAAGTCTTGGAAGTCCTGGTTTGACAGCTGTGTTCTCATTTACAGTATTTGATAACTGTGTTCTCTTTTGCATTGGCTGTTGGGTGTTCCAATCACTTGGTAGCTAACTCATTTTTTCTAAGCAAAATGGCTAAAATTTTGGTTATTCTGTGGGAGATGCTCTGTATCGGTTCATGTTTGTTTTTTAAGGGTCCGGCTCCGCCGTTTCTCTAGAGAGTAGCAAGATAATACTCGTAGTAGAACTCTGTAGAAGGCGCAAGAAAGGGAAAAAATTATTTAGTATACTTTTTCGGTGTTTATTTAGCAAAAATAGTTAGGATATCCATAATGCTATAATAAAAAATGGATAACCAGAAATTGCCGTATCAACTTTTGATTATTCATTTAAGAATTAACTAAAGTTAGCAATATAGAGTTCCACAATGGCATAATCAAAATTGAATAATTAAAAATTGTAATATCACATTTTTAAATTACAAAAAAATTAATAACTATGAACATAAAAATAGTTTTTTCTAAAAATAATTTTGAGACGAATAAAAATTATTTATTAGAAATAGACAATAATTTTTGAACTTTTTTTGATAAAAAAAAACAGTTTTAAGAAAAATAACTTTTGTGTAATTACGGTTTTTGAAAAAATAGTTTTTATATAAGAAAATTTTTTCAAAAAAGAACAATTTTTTTTTATAAAAATGTTTTTTAAAATTAGTTAAAAAACAATTTTTGGGGAAAAATAGTTTTAAAAAAATTTTTTAAGTAAAATATTTTTTTTGAAAACATTGTTGAAAAAAAAAAGAGAGGGAAAAAGGAAAGAGATAGAACGGTTTTTTTTTTTTTCAATGATGTGTTTATTTGATTGAGAATGTGAGGTTCACTAAATTTAGTTATTGGCAAAAAATTTTTAATTTTGGTTATACAAAATCCAAAATTTGATTATTTCTAAGGAGGTTATTAAATTTGATTATAGCTTTGTGAGTCATATTTTGTATCATTGTTAACTTTAAAAACCTAGCACTTTTGGTTATGCCTTTATGGATACTCTTAGAGGACAGTCGAAAACAAACTTGTTTGTATGTACCCTTTAAAGCGAGCGAGCTTGCTTTGTTTTTTCTCTCAAAAAGTGCAGAAAAAATTTAAAAATTTATTTTCTTATGAGAATCAACGACAATTACTCTAATTTTCTTATTTTCTTAAAAAAACCTTCATCTAATCAAATGGATGCTAGAAAAAAACAATTTTACTTCACTTTCTCTTATTTTTACTTTTTATTATATTTTTCTCGTTAATTAAATGGACTCTAGAGAGACAAAAATAAAAATAAAAAAGTTTAATTACTATAGTACTTATATATCCCATTGTCTTTAACTCGAACTTCTTCGTTTTTGTCCATAAATCTCTAATTTGAACAATTCTAACCTTATTATTCATGATATGTCGCAATGTACACCCAGTGTTGCCTTCCACGTCAGGTCTGGTTAATACTCCAGTTAGGTCATCCACGTCGTTGCTGAACAATTCAAGAAGGAAAGTCTCGCAATTTGAAATTTACGAAAGAAACTTTGCTCTACCAACTGGATCTTTTAACCCAATAGTTAATTGCTCATCCACCTTTTCTATTTATAAAAATAAATTGGCACATGGCCGATTACAACTCACATGCAAGTACTGCAAATCCAATTTGGTCAAGACCACTAGAAGATCCCCCGTAAATGTTATTACAATTCAAATCCCAACCACACCAGAGTATCCTGAGTATCGGACGTTGATACGAAACGATGATTAATTGTTTGTAGTGGTCGTGAATTTTTAAAAGTAATTACTGACAAAAAAAATTTTAAATTACCTTAATATTCCAAAATGGTCAAGTATAGGCCATGAATCGAAAATTAAAGGGACAATATGTGCAAGAAACCAGCCGATAATCATGCGCTATTCTACCTCACCGATAGATCGAGATGTCATAGTATCAAAGGGCTAAAAGACCGTTATTTATCGACCAATGCAAACATAACAGCCCATATTTAAATCCATGGATCCAGGATAAGAGTTTTTTGTCAAAATAAAAGGTGGTCAGATTTCAAAGATAGGTATGTATATTTTTTAACAGTACGATTGCACGAATTCTTTTCTAAGAAATCTCCTTGAATCTTTCTCAATTTTGTGATTTGCTGGATTCGATGTAAGGATAGTCACAATAATTCCATAAACGGTTTTTCCTGCACTTCGCGCGTCGTTCCAAACAATCCTTAATTCCTTATTCTGCTCTCGTTAACCAACGCCATAACGATGTTTTTTCATATTTCGAACCTTAATTTCTATAGCCTTCTTGCATCTGAAATTAGTTACTCGATCAGAGCAAATGTTTTATTGAACCCAAAACAAAATTCATCTAGTAAAGCAACACGGAAACATATCGTAACGAGTTTCTTAAAAAGAAAGAAATTTTTACACTTCAATTTGCAGACATACAAAATCCCCAAAAACTGCGCTTTCACTTTTTACTAGCAAGCCGGCAGCGGCCGGGGCGCCACACAAGCACTGGTTGTGGAAACACGACGTCACACCGAAGGTCTGCAATTTTCCACCCGTCGGAATCTTCCCACACTACCGATTATAACTCACGTTCAAGTACCTCAATTGAAACAAATTATTTCCAGAAGTCGAAATTGAAACTTTATCTTATTTATAGGGACTGAAGTATTACGACGTTTTAATTGAAAAGCCATTCTTTTTCTGGCAAAAACAGGATCCAGGAAACTTCAATCCAAGAAATCCACTAGCAAGCCGTCAACGGGGCCCCGCACAAGCACCGGTTGTGAAAATACGACGTCGCGTCGAAGCTTTGCAACTTCCCACCCATCGGAATCTTCCCACACAGCCGATTATAGCTCACATTCAGGAACTGAAATTCCAGTGCCGTCAACCCCGCCGGAAGACTTCCAAATATCCTATTATGATTCAAATCCAGTGACGTCAAGCTCGCCGGAAAAACCAGGTTACTCATGTTGAACTCGAACGTGTTTCGCGAGAAGTCGACAATCTGGACCGTTTTGTTTGACCCGAACATGAACGATAAATCACCCGAAAGCATGTTACGCGAGAAATCGAGTCTCGTGTAGTTATAATAGCCAAACGATTCGGGGATCTGTCCGGTTAAGTTGTTGTGAGAAAGATTGATATCGGGGGCATTTCCTGTGAATCTCCAGTCTGGGATTGGACCGGTGAGTTTGTTCCGGTCCAAGCGAATCCCAGCGAGATTTTTCAGTAATGAAAGCTCCATAGGGATCGAACCGGTTAAGTCGTTGAACGATAAATCAAGAAAAGTAAGGTTTTTGAGTTGGGATAAAAA
>BPLS01028688.1:167186-182191 GCA_019656275.1 Rhododendron kiyosumense | reverse complement strand
TTCTCAATATTTCAAAATTAGTAAATTTGAATAGACTTTAGTTTTTTGTATGTTTTTAGTTTCAATTTTTGCCGTGTTATACCCAACGAAATTATGTTATTTTATGGTTTATGTTACTTCCCTTCCTGTCTTTGTGTCCATAATATGCGTTCTACAGACAGTGAATCATCATGAAAAGAATTGGAAAGATTATTGAGTAATAAACAACAACGTTTGTAGGAAACTTTTAAAACCCAAATCAGATTAATCACCTAATTAAATTGAAGAGCCTCTATATTTATCTCCTTGTCAGCCTTATTCGGCAAGGAAATAAATGAATTAATTAAATCAAACAAAAGGAGTTACTGCTAGAAGCTCAATATACCAGTATAATCAAAATATACGTACAGGACTCAAACCATTCTTGAAGAAGAAGAGAAATAATAGGAAACTTACATGTAATTCAGAACTGTTCAACATATTTCAGACGAAAAGTTTACCCATCTGTACTGTACAATTTGCACTTTATCGAACAATTTTAATCCAATTTAAGAGTTTCCATGAGAAATTAGCAAAAAAAAAAAGATCGAGAAGAGCTTGATCGGAGTAGTTTTCATTGAACGGTTTAATAAAAAACTGCTCAAATCAAGCCATTTCCGGTTATTTTTTTTGCTAATTCCTCGCAAGTATCCTAAAAATCACATTCTACACACTTTGAACGGCTCGGATCATCGAAATTTGCTCGAAAAAGGGGAGATCTGCACAGTAGACTGGTAAGGGATCCCTCACTGGATAATTTGTGTGTGTGTGTATGTATGTATGTATGTATGTATATATATATATATATATATATATATATATATATATATATATGTCGTGTCCGGATCTGTGTTTTAAAGATGTGTTCCTAGACTTTAGGGACAAATATTGGCTTGGTTAAGAATCAAAATTTTGTACTGTTCACTGCTCGATGTACCCTTATCGAGTTTTCTTATAAAAAAAAAAAAAAACTTATCATTCACATCAACCATAACAATATACAACGTGGACCATAATAATGAGTAACATGAACCACAAAAATATGCAGGCTAATGCTCCACTAAACCCGTAATTTAGCATTAATTCAATTAATTTGATACAACCACAATTGTTTTCCTTTTCCCTGGCAATATTATATCAATCAAATGTATAACTACTTAAATGATAGTACAGTGAAATCATTTATTCACAATGGGAATCATGGGATATGAAAAATTGTTCGATTCCAAAACGCAGATAATTTTTATTTATTTTTGTTACATTTACTACCCCATAACTTTTGACTTCTTCCTTGATCGTTGCCCTTCCTTTTATTTCCATCAGGAGGTTCAAGTTCATCAGGAGGGAGAAACACATCCAAAGAAGTAGAAGAGAAGACGGTGGTCGGTTTCGAGGATGAGGTAAAGACATTAATGGGAAAGCTTCATGATAGTGGAGAGGGTGGAAGGCTGGAGATTATATCAATCATCGGTGTTGGTGGAGGTGGCAAAACCACGTTGGCTAGAGAAGTGTATGATCATCGTTTGACGTCGCAGAAGTTTGAATTTCGTGCATGGGTCAATGTTTCTCAAGACTATCACAAGACCATGAAGAGGGATTTATTGATTAGTATTCTGGAATTAGCTTCCCCAAGAAAACAAGAAGGTTACGGTGAGTTGGGAGAAAAGGTATATAAATGCTTGCAGGGTAGAAAATATCTCATTGTTATGGATGATATATGGGACATTGAGGCTTGGAATGATATCCAAAGATCATTCCCTAGGGAATGCAAGGGGAGTAAAGTGTTGTTAACTAGTCGATTACCTGTTCAACCAGATAGCGTCCCTTGCGTCCCTCATTATTTGAATCCCTTATCAAAAAGTTACAGTTGGGAGTTATTACAAAAGAAGGTATTTGTTTTAAAAACAAAATGTTGTACGTAATATAACTAGAATAGTGAAACATTATGTTGTTCTCATATGTTTCCAATTTATAATTTCTTTTCAAGTATTTCTATTTTGAAACATTTTTTATTCTTGTCATATAAATTCTTAAACTCCTTTTACTTGGATCAAGTTTGTGTAATTACAATTATAGACATCCAATATCACCCATATATATCCAACAGGTATTCAGGAAGAAACAATGCCCATCGGAGTTGGTGGACATCGGTAAGCAAATCGCAGAAAAATGTGAAGGACTACCACTCGCGATTGTCGCAATAGCTGGCACTCTGGCAACGGAAGACAAGACACTTGACGTTTGGGAGAAAGTTGCCAAACATTTAAGTTCAATCATTGCCAAAAATCAGGAGGGCTACATGGAGATACTAGAACTTAGTTACAATCACCTGCCTCTTCATTTAAAAGCGTGTTTTCTTTACATTGGAGGACACCCTGAAGACTCTGAAATCCTTGTACGCAAGTTGATATGGCTATGGATTGCAGAGGGATTTATTCAGCAAAGTGATGGGGGAAAAAGCTTGGAGGCCATAGCAGAAGATTACTTAATCGATCTTATTAATAGAAGTCTCGTAATGGTAGCTAGGACAAGTAAATCCCATGGAGGAATTAAAGCATGCCGTATCCATGATCTTCTGCGTGAATTATGCTGGAAAAAAGCAGAGGAGGATAATTTTCTTGTGCAAAATTACCGGGTCGAATCTTTTTCACTTTCAGCTACAAATAAGCATCGTCGCCTCTTCGTTGGCCGTCAGTTCTTTCGTGAGCTTCCCCCAAGGCCTCGTGCTCCAAACCTTCGATCTTTTCTGTACCTTCCCTTTCCAAATTCCTTAGATTCATCGCTTGAACAGAATCTGTCATTCTTTGTCGAAAACTTCAAACTTCTTAGGGTGTTGCATTTAATGTCTGCTACATGCCTTGGAGAAATAGAATTAGGAAATCTAGTTCATTCGAGATACTTAGCACTCACATTACCAGGAAAACTTAACTGGCGTCAACCGAATTGTTTTCACTACCTCTCGAACCTAGAAACCCTTAACCTCCAAGTTTCATTCTTGGGCAGGATTTCGTTGCCTCGCCATATAGTAAAGATGGTTAAGTTGAGGCATTTATATACTAAATGGGGGATATTTGAATATCATCATGTTTCTAATTATGATGAAGAGGAGGGGAATATGTTGGATAGCTTGCAGACCTTGCACCGAATGTGTGCTTGTAAGCATTGCCTACGTTTGTTGGAAAGGACTCCCAATCTAAGGAAGCTAGGACTTTACCATGAAATTTGCGGATCACCTATTTTGTTGGACCTAGAATTCTTAAAATGCCTTGAGATATTCTATCTCCAGTGCTGGGTCGTTCGGCTGAAGCTTCCTCCGACTCTTACACAACTAACTTTGTATGGTACGTACATGGAGTGGGAGGAGCTGTCAAGAATCCTCCAAACCCTGCCGAGCCTTGAGGTTCTCAAATTATTATTCAAAGCCTGTGTGGGACGAGTTTGGAACACAAGTGAACTTGAGGAGGGGTTCTCTCAACTCAAGTACTTGAGGTTAGAATCTCTGAATATCGAGGAGTGGAATGCTTCCGAAGATCAATTTCCGAGACTTGAGATCTTAGTGATCCACAAGTGCTTATGGTTGGAGCGAATCCCGATTGATTTTGCTAATCTAAACGAACTTCGCCAAATTACGATTAAGGGGTCCCATCGATCTGCAGAGAAATCGGCCATGGAAATTCAGGAAAAGCAAAGAAATACAAAAGGTGATGATGATTGCGTAAATACTACCTTCTTCTTAACTGGAAATTGAAATCGAGCCACGTATAATACTCTCCAGTTGAGGTGATTTTCAGTGGGGGCTGTGGAAATGGAGCCACGTATAATACTCCAGTGGAGAAATGGTTTTCCAGTTGAGTGTAAATTCTATCTGCCATGGGTGGAAATTATGGGATTTCCACCACCACATATGGGTTCTACAAGACTTTTTTTGCTACAATCTGAACCGTTCATCTTGTAGAACACGTAGATTATACACCTATGAAAAAAATCAGCTTGATTGGATATTGATAGGTATATCAAAACTTGAATTTTGGTTTACAAGATGGAGGGTCATAGATTTTGAAGTTAAATTGTTTATGGCAGTTCATTTCCTAAACTGAAATTCAATTTTTAATATAACTATTGATGTCCGACCAAACTCATTTTTTGCGTGTATATATTATTATGTGGGCTCCATAAAATGATCGAACAGTTCAGATTATAACAAAAAATGCTTGATGGGACCCATAATGAGCTGTGGTGGAAAGAATTTTACTCCACTTTCTCCGGTTACTATTAATGGCGGTTTGCAGTTTACGAAATCCCTTTTGTGTTTGTATGTTTTTTCCCCCGCTGAAATTGGGTATAACAAGTCTAAAAGGAGAAGAACGCAAGTACTATCTCTGTTTCCACCTAATCTATTCATCAAAGGACCAAAATTTTGCCTTGTCTATTTTGACCTCCGTTTAGTTTGTTTATTGCCATAGCTGATTGATTTTGCTAATCTAAACGAACTTCGCAAAATTACAATACGGGGTTCCCGTCCCTCTGCAGAGGTATCGGCCAGGAAGATTCAGGAAAAGCAAAGAAATAGAAGACAAGATGATGGTTGCCTAAATATTACCTTCTGGTGAAACCGCTGAGGTATTTTTCCTTGTTAGGGCTAAATTAAATACTCCCTCCGTCCCGCTTTGTTTGTCTTCTTTTTGACTCATACATGTTCCAAATCGACTGTTCAATTCCCAAATTAATGACTAAGATTATGTAGAATTTCAAATTAGTGGATTAGATTTGATTTTCTAAGTTGAAAATCTGAAATAGGACAAATAAATCGGGACGAAAGGAATATCATCATTGGGGTGGGGGCAATGATGAATCGGGTCAGAAAGTGGTGGTGTTAGGACGTGGAGGGAATTTTCATTTAGGTTTATGGAAAATGGAGGGAAATTTTTTAAAATATCCCCAAATTTTACATTCAATGTCTCATAGGCTCCCAAACTTTAATAAATTTCAATTTTACTCCCAAACCATCCTTCCGTTAATCAATTAACCCTCGCGTGCTCGCTCTGAGAATTTTCCTAATCGGAGAGAGAGTAAATATTCAATCTATCTGGCTTGCAAGGGCATGAGTACTAAGGAATTTAAATTGTTGGGTCTATAACTGTTCAATTGGTCATTGGTTCTATCTCCAGCCCCTTGATCATATTCCACATTCTCCTACTTCTATACTTGGCTGCTTGCATTGCTTTTCTCGATCAAGCATTCCTGGGCTTAGCAAAGAGCTAGGGTAGTAGCATTTAGGGTGGCAACAATGAGATTTTCCGAAAGAGTCGACGTAGCTCTTGCTTGTTACTCCTATTTGCATATGGTAGGAGCCTAATCAATTGCCCAGCCACCTCTTGTCAACACTAGCTAGCAACTTACAAAAAAATGATGTCATTCCCTACTTGAGAAGTGAAGCTCAATCTCTATTCATTAGTTCAACACTAAATCGTAGAACTGGATCGAGATAAGGGGTCACCTCCCCAAGGTTTCTAAAAAAAATCTAGATGTCCAAATTCTTTTATACACTTAGGTTGAGTGCCACTTAACTTTTAAGACTTTTTGGAAGTTCTGTCTTTATTCAAAAAATAATCGTGTTAGTTAGTTTTGCGTTAAACTTTTCGTTGATTATTGATTCATCTCAACAAATGGAATCGGAAAAGTAATTTTTTTTTATTTGTACCCAAATTTTTTTGGAAATATCTTCTTTTAAGCTAAAAAAGTGGATATTTTCTAAAATATTTGGGTAAAAGTAAAAGATTTTGGGTTTTCCGATTTCTCTCGTTTAGACGAATCAATAATTCTCGAAAATTTGGCGTAAAACTAACAAATGCGAATAAACTTTGAATAAGGACAAAACTCACTTTTTGCACTTTTTGATTAGTGGAACTCAACCTTATTCTGACTTATGAGAATCTTAACTTATTAAAAACAAAAAAAAATTCTCCCTCAATTGAACGATAGAAAATACTAGGGGAAAAATTGATGTGCAAGGTTCACATGTCTCGGTTCGAATTTACAGAAAAGTGTCTTTAAACATGAGCAATTTCGAGGAAAAATTGTTTGTATTAAAAAAAAGGTAGTCATAATGTCAAAACTGTTTTTGTTGATACCAAAATTCCAATGCATAAAAATCTTGTATATTGCACATGATACAAGCCTTTTGTACACTAAAATTTTGGCACCAACAAAAACAATTTTGACATTATCATTTTCCTAAAAAAAAAAAATGCGGATACATAAATGATGGTGAATGCAGTTTCTCGTGAGTGGAGCGAGATCATGATTGTGAGCTTTTTGTACCTGCTCTCTCTATTCAAAACTTAATTCCTGCTTTTGGACCCTAAAAACAAGAGTCAGAACTAGGGGTGTCCAAGAAAACCGCCCAAACCGTAAAACCGGTCCGATCCGGACCGAACCGTCCTATTTGGTCCGGTTCTGCGGTTCTACGATTAGGTTATGGTTCCAAAAAAATAAGAACCGCTAATTTTGTTTCGGTTACTGGTTCTCAATTAATGAACCATAGTTAGAACCGGACCGGACCGTTTAAAACTAAAATAAATATAGATAAACATGTGTGTGTAATTAAATATGTATTTGAATTTGGTAGGTTAATCTTTTTCTTACTGAACTTAATTTATTTAGAGATGAAATTTCATTTATTAGGAAAGCTTTTATTTTCTTCCTTCATTTCCTATTCCAGCAGATTATCTTCCTATTTCTTTAATTTTATGAGTTCATATTTTGTGAATTAGTGTTTGGATGCTTATTGGATAGAACCGGAACCGAACCAAAACCGGACCGGTCTTGCGGTTTGGTTCTGGTTAGGTTCCATGCATATATTGGTTAGGTTCTGGTTCTCAATTTTCTAGAACCGTTTGAAATTAAATGGTCCGGTTACTGGTTCTATAAAGAACCGGACCAATCCGGACCATGTACACCCCTAGTCAGAACTCCTCTTCACCCAACACCCAAAGTTACCGTTATTCCCACTCCAAAATTTTCAAATTCAAACTTCACTTTTGGTTCCACTCAAGAGCATCAATCAACAAACAAAAGTATATATACTCCCGGTACTACTAATAAAATGGATTCCAGTTGGAGGAAAAAAATTAGACCGTACTGTTTTGACTTTTTTGGGTAGTTTTTGAACTCATTTTAATGATCGAAAAATTTTCAATTTGTAAAGTCCGTTAGGAAATTGAATCATGTTAAAAATCTCGTAGATAGCAATTTCAAAACACAATTATCTTAGAAAAATGTTGACCGACACCCCAAACCAACATCCACTTATTTCAAATAAAGATGTCTTAGTCATTAGCTCATAGGCAGGTTTAAACTTATCTTTGGTGGAACGAATTTCTCAGTGAACTCTACATAGTGTTCATCTCAACGAGCTCTACAAAATAAACAATTTTAATGATTAGAGTGAAACCGAAAAGAGCCAACAAAAGAAACTAGATCAGGCCAAATTTTTCCTTCTACTGAGGAGGATGCTACTCCTAATAAAAACACCCATATCTACCAAACCCTCCCCAAATTTTTCCTTCTACTGAGGAGGATGCTCCTCCTAATAATTGTGGTCCTAAATACTTACCCATTTGACTGAACACTCCTGAATTCCTACTGTGGAAGAAATCCCACATCTCTGCCTCCTCTCTCTGCCCATACCCAGATGTCTGGTTTCAAAAAATCCTCCTTTCCACGCCAATCCTCTTACAATTCTCTCTATGTAAACCTGTTGCAGAATGGAAATGGTTTATTATTTAAGAAATAGATATTTAGTTTATTTATTTTGGTTATAAATTATTTTTGAATATTCCGCTTTGATTGCCATTTGTTTTGGCAAGTTTTCTTTTATTATCTAGTATTGAGATTTGAGATCAAATCTTTTGATTTTGCTAATATTGAGTCAAGTAGCGATTCACCGGGGTTCAGCTTCCTGTTTTGCTGATTCCTTTTCAGTCTTAGGTTTTTAGTATAAAATAAGTTGTAGGGTGATATTATAAGGGAGTTGTTTTATGATTTGATTAATGAAAAATTGAGATTATTCTCATCATTGTGTGTTCGTAGAGGGAGTACCTCTAGTTCATACTTGTTCGTGATTGTCCTTGTTGCACGTTCTTCTATTCCAACACGCCTCCCTGCATCAATTGGTATCAAAGCCTGCGCTCGATTTCGGATCATGGCGCGACAAGGAGTTCGTTATGGTCGTTTTGCTGTTGCCGAAGATGTGTATAATCGAAGTAAAGCTGCATGAGAAGCACGAATGGAAGAGATTTTCCAACAACTTGAGCAGCGTGTGATAGATGCGATTGGCGTCCTAATCGATCAGATGGCAGCCATGGCTATTGGGGGGAACCCACCTCGCCGTCGTTTGGTTCAATCTCTGTTTTCGAAAGAGGAGGAGGTATCAGATAATGTTTCTATTACCAAACCTTTGGCTAGTAACTATCAGTCGAGGGGGAGGACAATGGTGGATGAAGCTACCACTGAGTGGTCATTCACATCAAATAGTATTCCAGATCCAATTGTGGATTGGAGTAAGCCACCAGTTTTTGACGAAGAACCGGTGGAGAAAATTACAAATGAAAAAAATAAAAAACTATTGCAAAAAAAAGTTGTTACAATGTTGGCGTTGAAAATTGAATTTCTAGATCCTTTCTGAGAATTTATTGAAGACAAAGGAAGTAGGGGATCATGGACTTCGTTTCTAAAGCAGCAAACTGTCCCTTTCATTATTGATCAAGATTTTTTATTTGATGAAGCCAAGTTTGAAAAAATCAATTTGAAGTACAAACTTGATGCATACAAGGTTTGGCGTATTCAATTATATAAACTCGAGGACGAATTTCTTCAAGACATGGAGAATGATGCAGAATGGAAATGGTTTATTATTTAAGAAATAGATATTTAGTTTATGGCTTAAGTACTTAAATGGTCCTTACAAAATAGAGTCGGTTTCATTTTCGTCCTTGTAAAATTTTTTGTGTCAATTTCGTCCTTCCAGTTTGTGAATCAGTTCAATGTCACCCTTGCTGTCAACCAGTGGATGGAATTTGTCTACTTGGATAACAGAAGCCTTCTTTGGTACTTACCTGGCCCATGTCTCTTCCCCCAATATTACCCACATCGTTTTCTACCAAAAAAAGGCGCACAAGATCAATCTGCCATTCAATTACATTACGAACGTGCGACAAAAAAATCACAAATGATATAGGTTTAGAGAAAATGCTCTCTAGACTCTTTTCATTCAATAATAATCAATCACTATCTTGCCCCGAAGGCTTACAATGTTAAATAGGTAGAAAACCCTAACTCGAATTGATTCGCCTCAAAACGGATACCAAATCAATTAATAACGGAAATTATAAAAAATGGAAAAATTTGGAATAATAGCAAAACTAGAAAATAGAGAAAATTTTAAGACTTCTCCCAAAAGAACAACTTAATTCGAATTTTCCTTACCCAAGTTATTAGCAAGTCAAATATTTCCTTAAACGGCAAATTTGGGCTTCCGGAGGCCTAAATGGCTAAAAAACACATAGCACATGGCCTAAGGCCATGTGTATTGACCGTTGGGCCGTTTCAGATCGAACCCATAATGGCCTGTTGCATAATTCCGCAGTTGAATAATTACGATTTTGCCATCCTAGGCTTAAAATGTCATTAGCATTGCTATTAACCAAAATTAGTACACAACTGGCAAGTCCGTTATCCACATAGGCGGATTCCATCCATTGGTTGATGGCAATGGTGACATTGAACTGAGTCACAAACTGGAAGGACGAAATTGACACAAAAAATTTTACAAGGACGAAAATGAAGCCGACTCTATTTTGTAAGGACTATTTAAGTATTTAAGCCTTAGTTTATTATTTTGGTTATAACTTACTTTTGAATATTCCGCTTTGAGTGCCATTTATTTTGACAAGTTTTCTTTTATTATCTAGTATTGAGATTTGAGATCAAATCTTTTGATTTTGGTAATATTGAGTCAAGTAGCGATTCATCGGGATTCAGTTTCCTGTTTTGCTGATTCCTTTTCGGTCTTAGGTTTTTAGTATAAAATAAGTTGTAGGGTGATATTATAAGGGAGTTGTTTTATGATTTGATTAATAAAAAAAATGAGATTATTCTCATTATTGTGTATTCGTAGAAGGAGTACCTTTAGTTCATACTTATTTATTTGTGATTATCCTTGTTGCGCATTCTTCTATTCCAACACGCCTCCCTGCCTCAAAACCCCCTCAATGAGATCAAACACAACCGCAGCTGCAGTGAAGGCGGGGCCTTCTCAGACGACAAAGAGAATGTCACACCAAATCAGCCCAAGAACTCCGTTAATGGTGGTGGTAAAGAAAATGAAGTGCCCAAACAGACCCCTAATGGGAAGTCTTGTTTAAGGGATAGGGCAATGAAGCCATCTTCTTTGCAGCTGTGTATGCAGCAAAATGATCCTAATTGGACTTTTGGGTCAAAAAGTTTGGATCCAATTGAGTTTGAGACTGCGAATTCGGGTAATATCTGGGATTTTTCGGACTCCGAGGCTGCTCCAGCTTCATCTTGGACTACATTGCCAAATAGTTACTAGTTTTTTGTACCCATTTGACATACTATACAATTGCTTCTAACTTATCGTGAAATACACCACGTTTTTTTTTAACGTCCTTTTCTAAACCAGAACAATGAGATCCTTCTCTTTAGATAGAACATAGTGTCGTTCATATTTACAGATATGGTCGTTCTTGTGACTTTAGAAATTCGACTGCTGAAACTAAAAAGGATGAGAATACAATGTAATTACATTCGGCGTGGTAGTGGCCATTTGAGTGGCTCCACATGTTTGACACGATAGGGCGGTGCCGCCACTGGCTCCACACGTTTGACACGACGGAGGAGGCGGCGCGCGCCTACGACTTGGCTGAGGGGTCCAAGGTGCGCACCAACTTCAAGATCGCACCGGTCGTGCCGACGTTCTCGCCTGAGACTTCTTCTCGTCGGGGTCGAATAAGACGAAAACAACAATCGGATAAAGAAGGAGGACAGTGGGAACTACGGAAGCGGTGGTGGTTACGGAGGCAGCGGTGGCGGAGCCAAATATGGAGGTAGCTGTGGTGGAGGATATGGAGCCGTGGCGGCGGCGGGAGTCATGGTGGCAGCGAGTGCAGATATGAATTTTTGGTGTATCTATAGTTTTATTTGCAAGTATGCATTAAGAATCTTGTTTCTTGTTTCAGTGATTTGAATCTGCTCGTTCGGCTATTTAAGTTCTTCAACTTTAATACGTTTTGTTTGGTCTTTTGTCCCTTTGTGCATTAGCAATAAGACGGTTTTTGTCCCTTGCGGATGGTGTGAATGTTTTTTTTTTCTTTTTCTTTTTCAGCGTTTCATCCTGAATTTTTTGGATGTGAATTTTGGATATTGGGGTGTGAACTTTGAAATAAGGGGTTTGAATTGAGTAATTTGGGAGGTATAAAAAGTGTGAATTTCATCTTTTTCGAAGGTGTGAATTATTCTTTTGGGGTGTGAATGGTATCTTTTCTGAACATGTGAATTCTTCATTTGGGTGCAAATTGTGTTTTTTTTTAAAGATATGAATTCTAGGGGTGTAAATAGTGCAAACGGGTGTGAATTCTGGGGGCGTAAATTCTGTAAAATGTTTGAATTCTTGCAAAAAGATGTGAATTCAAGGAGTGTGAATTCTTGCAAAGGGGCGTGAATTTCAGGAGTGTAAAATGTGACAAGGATAAAATAGTAAAAGCATTCTTAAAAAGGGTCTTGACAGAATAACATTGACAAAAAAGAGTTGGCAGGCACGGAACTCCACCCAAAAAACAAATGAAAAAAAGGGTCATGAATTAATGGCAGATTGTAGTATGTGGTTAACACTTTGATTATTGGAGGTGGTAGTGGTGCTTGAGAATCTCGATTGTCCCAGTTGCCCTCCATAGTCACCAACCTTCGCTGATTTCACCTGTCGATTGCATAGGGTGTTCGGACAAATAAGTCAAAGTGATTTATTTTTTGTTCTTATTCAAATTTTTTTTGTATCACGTGGCTTATTGTCAATTTTTTGGAGATTATTGCATCCTCATGACGAGAGGAATCTAAAAAGTAACAAATTTTGACTGAAATCCAATTTTTTTGAATAAAGACGAAAAAGTTGGCTTATTGGCTTATTTTTGTCTTTATGTGGCTTTATTTGGCTCATTTTTGGCGGGAAAGCCAATGGCTTATTTAGAAGAACACCAATCGCAGGTATGTGGCTCTCTCTTCTCTCTCTCTCTCTCTCCACTTTTGTTCTGCAAAATCGACATCAAACTAGAGCATCCGCAATGTAATAATCAAAAATGAATAATCAAAACATGCCACGTCAGTTTTTGATTATTTATTTAGAGGCTTGTTAAATTTAGCAATGTGAAGTCTCACATTGTTCATTTTGTACCCATAATCAAAATCAATGGGTCCACTACCAACTCTTCCTCCCCTCCAAACTTTTACCCTTCATTTCATCCGAAAAAAAATTCCTGCCGGTTTGTCCCTCCAATTATTTCCAGTCCCCTCCAATTATTTCATACCTACTGCCATTCTCACCTATTTATTCTTCTTTCTTCCTTCAATGGAAAATCACCATTCTCAATCATGTCAAACTATGGAATCAAAATAATATAAAAAAAAAACTATGGAATCAGAATCACAATTGTGATAATAATTTGAATAGTTTTTTTGAAAAAAAAGAGTTTAGTGAAAAATATTACTTTTTTAAAAAAGGAAACAATTTTTTTTTGTGTAAAAACGGTTTTTGAAAACAGTTTTTTTTTTTTTTTTTTAAAAAAAACAGTTTCCAAAATAACAGTTTTTTTAAACTATTTTTTAAAAAAAGTTCTAAAAAAATAATTTTTAAAAGTTATTTTTTGAAAACATTGTTGAGAGAGAATATTTTGTGTAATGATGGGTGTATTTAATTGAAAAAATATGAGGATCATTAGATTTGATTATTGACAAAAAGTTGTTAGTTTTGATTATTCAAAGGCCAAAATTTGATGAGTTGCTAAGAGATTGCTAAGTTTGGTTATTACAATGTGAGCACATTTTGAGCAAACATTGCTAACTTTAATAACCTTTTAGTTTTGATTATTACATTGCGGATGCTCTTAGTTTGCCGTTTTGATTTCTGCTCTTCTAATGATTGATTCGAGAATAAATACGAGAATCATGTTCACTAGGTGAGGTAATTTCTTTGCCTGACCCATTTTCTTTTGGGGCCCGTTGGCTTTGCTTCACGGCTATTAGGTATCGGATGCTAGAAAGATGTTATTTATTCACAGCCCAATGCTTGCCCAAAAAACTTGTGTATGTTTACCGTAACCTTGTTTGATGCCACTAGCTCATGAAATTCTTGAGAATTGCATATGCCTACACTAGCTATTACTGTGTGTAGTTTTTATGCATACAAGTTCGAAAAAATTATAGCCCTGGGTTGAGGTTGTGAAGATGCCAAATCGAATCAACTGCTGCATGTTTATGCTCCAATGAATTTGAGCGTTGTTGATTGGGTAAATAATTAGGTTTATGTATATCTGTGTAATAGGGGGAAGAGTTAACAGAGTATTTCGGCGGTGACCACATTTACCTAGCATTCAAGAAAATTATACAACCATCTCCATCTCCATGTCGTTTCTTTTTTCTTTTTTGAAAAGACACACGAGAAAGTCGAAGTCAGTCAAGTGGCAAAAAAAAAAAAAAAAAGATAACAACCAACAAATTTCCACTGTGAGGAATATCAAGTCTCGTAAATGTTTAAAGAAAAGTCAGAGGCAATTACAACCCCGACAAGAAGACGCAAAAGGATCTTTTTTTCTTTTTAACTTACTTTGCTTTTAATCTTATCTTACCGTCACTAGATAAAAGTCTACGAAGTATGCACCCTCACCTCACGTATAGGACTTTGATATATTTCTGAATTACCATGTGCCTCAATAAGAAGTTGACTTGCTTTGAACTTTTTGTGCTTGTTAAGTGCTAATCAAGATGTGAATTTCTACAGAAACAGTTGAGGAAAGTACTACAGAATATGGACAAGAGGGGATCTTTCAAATCATAATTGGAAGAAAAATAGCATATTCTTAGGACTTCCCTACTGGGAGTTTAACTTAATTAAACATTGCCTTCATTTGATGCACGTAGAGAAGGATTTTGGTGCTTCTAGACAGGTTCATTGGATTATATTTTGTGAGTGGTACAATATCATATTGATGGATATGTGGATATGTTTTGTTGGGGTACACCCTTTGTAACGCCCCGAAAATTCGGAGACATAAAAAAAATATTTAAAAGATTATTTTCACAAAAGGAATTCATAGATTTACTGCATCACCATTTCAAAAGCAAATGTCATTATTTTACAACCATTTCGAATAAATCAAAATATTACAATTTCCAAATAAACTTAGAAGCTTCCCAAAATAAGGTTGACTTAAATTAATCAGAGCGACTATGCGTACGGAAACCAATGTTTTCAGCTTCTTCCTCATTAGGATCGAACTTGATCGAATCGTACAACACTTCTGCTCCGTCTTCGGTACCTGGCGTTCGAGTCACCAGGGCAACATAGTACCGTGAGCGATGACGCTCAGTAGCCAAAACCCACCCGAACCCATAACTTACAAGCAATAAGAATATAATTGACACGCATTAAAATAACATCAAAAAGAGAACAATCAACTTTTCTTTCATTACTATCCTTTAACTTAAGTGAATTCTAGGAATCTTCTCCACAAGATCCTTTCCTCCCATACCACTAACTCCGCCCGTTTCATGGGACAACCCACCTCTTGCTTGTCCTGCACCGGGGTCTTAAGCAAATATGTTTCACTCAGACCATAACAAGGGGTCAAGTTACCCATGACGTAACCGTCTGTTAGGGTCGCACACAACACATTACACACTGGGCCTCGATTAGCACC
>BPLS01028688.1:148255-167176 GCA_019656275.1 Rhododendron kiyosumense | reverse complement strand
CTGGGCCCTACCTGGTCACCCATTTCAAAATCATAGTACTTTTGAGATCACAATGGCCCTACCTGGTCACCATTTGATCACTGGGCCCTACCTGGTCACCCATTTCAAAATCATAGTACTTTTGAGATCACAATGGCCCTACCTGGTCACCATTTGATCACTGGGCCCTACCTGGTCACCCATTTCAGATTTTCACAACACACACCCTCTCCACATATTATCTGATTTCCATTAACTTAACAACATCTATCAGTTCTCTCATCGTAAACCACCCCGGGAACCTATTTTGTCCAATCTATCAGTACAACAGCATTTCACACAATTCAACATTTTTCGAAATATGCTCACAAGCTATAACAGCAATTAAATCGCGATAATAACAAATCACGCAATAAGGCTAAACACGCGAATAATTTATCATACATTAAATTTAATCATGCGATTCGATAACCCGAATAATCATACTAACATGCTAAAAATATCTAACCTTGCGATAACACAAATCATGCGATAAAAACAAATCAAGTACTTCTTTTTATTTTCTCTTTTCCTTTTCAAAACTAAAATCTACATTTACTTTTAATCATCTCGGGTGTATTGTCAACACCAAAATTATTCATGATCGCAATAAAACTAGGATTTAATCGAAACTAATTAACTTTGGGGCTTATAATACTAGTTTTTAATACTCATGGGTTTGATTTATAAGCTAATATAACTTGAAGGACTAAACTGCAATTATTACATTTCCATTTCAAATTCCAGGGCCGTAATATTCCGGAAATACAAACGGGGTTTCGGCCGGACCTCGACCGGCGACATCGGGTACGATTATTTTCATATCAAAACATGAACAATCAATACGAAATATACTATATATATTTAGGGAGATGAGTTCGGACTACCTCTCGTCCAGCGAAAGAGTTCGGAGAGATTCGGTGGCGGGTTGGAGCGGCGGTGGAGCTTGGGTGAGCACGGCAGTGGAGATGGCTCCAGTGGTGGTGATGGCCGGCTGGTGGTGAGGAGCTGATCGGTGGTGGCGGAGTTCGGAGACGATGGTGATGGTGGCAAGAGGTGTTCGGTTACCGCGGAGAGGCGGAGATGGTGGTACACGGCTGTGAGGTGGAGGAGCTCGGTGGTGCTTGGAGAAGATGGAGGAGCTACGGTGGTGAGTGGAGAACGGAGGAGGTGGTGATGGCGAGAGGCGGTGGCGGCTGATATCTCTCTCTCTCTCTCTCTCTATCTGCCGAGTGTATGTGTGTGTGTGCTGGGAACAAAAGAAGGAAGGGAAGGGAAATAAAAAGGAAGTTCACCTGGAGGTTAAATTGAAAACGTGGAGTAACCAATAGGTAAGAGCTTATGTGTTGTCGAATTTTGATTGGAGGAGGATGGGAAAATTTTATTTTATTTTTCTTTTCTTCTACTATTTTTTCTTTTCTTTTCAGCCGAGAGTATAAAATGGAAAAAGGGAGAAGAAATGGGTTTGGGTTGGAAAAATGATCTAGTACAACACATGCACACGCTAGGAAAATTACTCGCTGTATACGCGCGCACACAATCGATCACGGAAATAAAATTGGTGTGACGACATAAATAATTTTTCACATTAAATAAACTAATGATCAAAAATAGAATTTTTGTTTTGATGATGATTATTATTTATTAAAAATACCGGGTCTTTACACCCTTAGTGGGTGGATGTGACCACAGGGGATCACTCCCCCTTGTGGTATGAAAAGTGCAAGTGTGCACTGTGAGTGTGTGTGCTGGACAGTGAGAGGCAGAGAGAGTGAGCCGGTTGTGGCTCCCCCGTCCGGGGGAGCGGGGTTGCTTGGAGATGCCCGGAGACAGTGTCGGAGAGCCACCGGAGTGAGGGAGAGAAAGAGGAGTGGGGAAGCCGGCTTGTGGCTATCCCGGTGAGGTTTTTTCATACTTGTATAAGTGATTTATACATAGTGAAGTTTTTTCTTGGATATCTCTCGGTTGTGCTTGGTTTATTTTCGTGTTTGTGCTTGGAGGTGTGAATCGGGGTCAGGGTCTCGACCCAACATGTTTAAGAGTTGATACCATCACTTTGTAGCTTCATGATGCATTTAGTGGACATCGAGCATGTAGAGAGTCAGTTGGTGATGGCCTCTCACCATTGGAGCCAAATGATCATACTAAAACACCACCACCTAATCAAAGACTAAATGATATGTACAATTCTCTATTATCCTTGTAGTATCTCCATGTGCCTATTTTTTATTCATACAGGTCACTTGTGATTTGTTCGATCTAGTGCATTAGCTTGGAAGGAAGATTATAGAAATTGTAATTGGTACTTGTTACCAAAACTGTAGTTAGTAATATGCAGCAAATGCTGGTACTGCTGGTTTCACTCGTTATCTCTCCGGTCATGACCATTTTGATTTTGGACTGTGAGGTTGGTAGTCTGATTTTTGCAAGGTTAATAAGGTTTCATTCGAGTGTCTAGATTCTGTGTGAATGATTCGATTGGTTGCACCTCTATCGGCGGCACAAAACAGGATGTTAGTGAGGGAGACGAGGGACTACTTATTAGCATGGACCCAATGTCAGAAATGGATGGGAAACCATTAGGTGAAGGCTATTGCAAAGTCTTTGTAGAAAAAGCAGATAAACCTAATGCTCGGCTAGAGATACCTTGTCAAAGATTTCTTAATGCTGGAGATGCTGTTGGTTGATAAGTTGCTTGGCGTTATTATGATGTAAATAGAAACTTATTTTCAGTGTTCAATGCGCAATTGTTGATTTATAAAGTTCGTCTTTTAAAAATTGAGTTGTTGTTTCAGGTGATTGAGAAAGAGATGGGTGATTGAGTGGCGTTTATTGAGATGGAAGCTTGTTTAGGAGATTTTATGTTTAACTTTTTTAGTTTATCGGATCTTTCTAGTAAGTTATTTAAGGATTTACTTAGACCTATGACTTTGAGGATATGGTTCCTATTTGTTGGGATAATTTGTTATTGTTAATATTTGGGTTTTTTGCGAATGAAATTTTTTGGATGTTTGGTGAATAAATATTTCAGTTTGATAAATATATATTGACCTTGATTTTTTTTTTTTTTGATTAATGTTGACTTGTTTGGGAAGGCAAATTATGCAAAAAATTATTCTTTTTTTTTTATAAAAAAAGACCAAATAGTTATTTGCGACGAGAAATACTGTTGCAATTGAGTTCAAATTTGCCACGGTCAAAATAAACATTTGCGATGAGAGTTCGACAGTTGCAAACCTAAAGCTGTGAAATTTGAATCTAAAGCTGTCATCCTTTAGGGATATATACATATATATACAAAAAATAGGGTGTTTGGATCAAGCACCCTATACACATTGGATGCCATTGATTCCCATGTTGGCCCCCTCATTTTTTTTTTATAGAATTTTTGGACGGCTCGGATCGGCCGTCTTGTGGTCGGAGACATACAGCCCGGCATGGCCGTCAGTCCCTATAGCAAGACTCAAAGAAAACGGATTCCTTCTAAAGATGACATTGAAAAAAATTGAAAAGTTGAAGTATTTTTATGCCGAATCAAAAGATAAAGGATCAAAATGAATTTTTGGTCAAAGTCGAAGGGATATAAAAGAAGTTTTCACTTAGCATAATTATGAAAGTGTGCTAATATATAAATATATACACTTTTGCATGCATGTATCTTGAAAGAACACATAGAATTAGTTTGATGCCTGAATTTTATCATATGGTGCATTTATACTTGTTGGTTTACGAACTGTTTGCTATTTGGAGCTTTTCTTTCTTGATTCTCGTTATTTTTAATCGTCTTGGGAGAATATTTTAAAATAAAGTCATTAATAAAACTAGCTCAATCATTCTAAAATTTGTCGATATTCATTTAAAAATCCTACAATTTTGTCCTACATCCGGAGACAAGCATACTTGTGTCTACGAAAAAATACAATGTCAAAACGCTGCCTCATGTCACTAGACTTTCCTTTTACAAAAATATCCTCTTAGAAATTAAAAGAGCCCACCACCACCATTTGATTTATGTTAATATTGTTTGGACTAATTGTCTCTTTCCTTTGGCTTTTATGCAGACAGACTACTACCGTATTATATCACGACTGACGAAAATTACTCTGTCTCCCAACATCAATAGATTAATTAAGAAAAGGTAAGTGATTAATTTGGTAGAGTTAATTAGTTGGCCACGGCTTTCAAGTAGAAAAAAAGAAAAAGAAAAGGTAGATTAATTCCTTTGGAGCTAACATTCAGCCTACCTAGACTTTTGCTTTATAGTGTGCTTTTACAAAGCTGGGTGTGGTTTAATTTCCTCCCCTGTGAGACCCCACCACCACCATTTGAGGCATTGCTCTATATATAGTCCTCCTTTAATTTTATTTTTTGTTTGAAGTTGTGCTAATTGGCTCTTTGCTTTGGCTAAATATGCACGCCCGACAGAGGCGTGCTGCCTTTTTTTACTTTTGCACACAGATGCCCTCTCCTTTTTTTCTCCTTTTGCTTTTTACACTTCCTTTGCTTTCCACTTTTTTCTCTTTTTCTAACATGGGCAAAACCCAACATATTATACAACTGCTGTGGGGAATCTAATCTGGAAGGAGAGATCACATTACCCAATTCCAGTCTAGATCTGCCTGCAACCATCAATCAACTAGTATAACTCCCTTCTACTCTTCAATCCGCTGCGAGCTATAGAGAGAGATGGCTGATATTGCTGTTGATATTTTTTTGGAGACCTTGGAACAGCTTATAACGAACTCCAAGCTCCTTTTAATTATAGGCGAGAAACATCAACTTCAATCTCTTGAGATGGAGATAAAGTACCTGAGAGAGTTCCTCAAAGTTACGGAGAAGAAACGCAATGAGCATATAGAAGTGATGAATCTGGTAAGACAGATCAGAGATGTGGTATTTGAATCAGAGAACACCGTTGAATTGTTTGTAGGTCGTGCTTACAAGCAGGATGATCTTTCCCTAGACCTTGAAAGTGTCAAAAAGGAGATTAAGACTCTTACGGCTAAGGTGAAGCAGATGTACGACAAGAATATGTATGACATTAACGGAACAACAGTCAAAAAACTCAAGCACTCTTTTACTGGATCAAGTGGATCAGGTATTGGAACATATTTTCAAAATTTCAAAATTCAAAATTAGTTAATTTCCCTGTTTGTTTTGAGATTTTGGATTTGGATTTATATGATAGTAATGAGTGTAGAGAAAAATAGAGTAATGATTGAAAAGAAATAGAGAGAAAAATGAGAGTAATGATTTGAAAGAAATAGGGTAATTATTAAAATCCAAAATTCAAAACTCTAAAACGCACAGGGTCAATAGAACTTTAGTGTTTTATGTTTTTAATTAGTTTTAGCTATGTTATGAAAATAATCTCATATCATAAGTATGATATATGCAAGCAAAGCAAAATTGTTTAGTACTGACGAGCACTGAAAATTTTGTTGTGTACAATTCGCACTTGATGGGCACATTTATGCCCCTATCACATATTTACAAGCATACCCTTCACATCTTTGCATATATAAATAATAAATCAATCCAACTATTGTAGGATTCGTCTCCTGCACAAGGCAATGCAAGACATAACTTGCTGCCTTTTCCTTGTTTGGGGCATTGCAAATTGATCGTTGTTTTACTATACCAAAAACAAGTAATAAAATGAAATAATTACTGCTACAAAAAAATATAGCGGTAAATATTCTGAGTATTGTTCTTAGGAATTACGAAGGCTAAGTCACAATTATTTCAGTTACTTTCTAAATTAATTCGGAAAAGAATTGATTATTGATTTTGAGAAAACTAAAGAAAGGTTGTAATTAAAAGCAATTGAATGTAATGATATTTAAGAGAAGAAAATGTCTGGGGTTTCGAATCCACCTGACCTTTTGCAACCTAGATTTATTTTATCAAATGATTTCTTATTGAATTCACCAGATACCATTAGGGTTCTTAGGCCCTCCCGATATCTCCCAAAAATATTTGTGTATCATCAAGTGGCATAGACTATCTTCGTCTAGCACGAATCGTATTACTAATTCGGCTCGTCTTACGATAGTATAATCTATCACAGTCCATTACCACGAATTTAATTATAAACCGTTGCATGAAATATATTTGATACTGTGGATAACAAACACACAATCACATGGGAAAAATAAAACCAATTCCATACTGACGCCGTCCTATATATATGAACGAGGAAAAAATATGGTGTTTAAGTACTTACCCGAGGAAAAAATGGAGTTAAGAGAGAGAAGCGGGTCGGTCGGACACGTACCAAAGAAGACAAAAAATACATCCACCTCTCAAAATTCACCGTTCTCATTCTTACCGTCCAAAAGAAGAGGTGAGTGGGTGTTTCTTCTGAAAAATAACAATTGGCCTAGGAACAGCGAGTAGTGCGGTTCTAGGCCTGAAGCGGGCGTGCCAGGGCAGGTTTGTTGCCCAAATTCGTATTAAGGCCTGGATGCCTTGAAATCTGACTTCTAATCGAACGAAAGTGCACGGCCGAATGGTGGAGACCGTGAGGAGGTTCGTGGTTTGCCTTTGCGGGCTAAGGACTTAAAAATTTCCTAATCGTGTGAAAAATGGAAAGAAAAGTAGAGCAAGGCCTAAAACAGAAATAAAGGGACTTCATTAACGGTTTAATAAAGTCTGGTTACAAGGAAATGAGATAAAATCTAGGCTTGGCTAGATTGAACAGGAAATTAAAGATAATTGAAAAATAAAATGAGTAAGCCGGGGGCTTGATTGGTCGGGGACCTAAAGATAAAAATAGTTGAAAGACAATTGAAAGGTAAATTGGATAAGACGTTGGCTTTGATGGTCGTGGACCCTGGCCAAGGCCTCCAAAACTGGGATTTATAGTATCACAGGCCTTGAGCTGCTTCAAAATGCTCCAATGCATGGTCGCCATGTGGCCTTCTAGCAAAGGTCTAGGCTTTGAGCAGCTTCAAAATGGTCCAATGAGGGGTGCTCTCTGAGCAAAACGTGCCTTTTACTCCAAGGAAATGGTAAAGGCCTGAAAAACCTTTCTTTTCTGCATAAAACTTTATAAAAGAGTAAAAGGAACTTCTGCATCCAGGCCTTTGAGCTGCTTGTGAGCAGCTTGCTTAGGTCTGGATGAATCACTATCCAACAGCTCCAAGGGGCTGCATGTACGCCACCTGTCCTTGGTCTTGCTTTATGCTGAAGGATGGGGTCCACTCAGACCTTGAGCTGCTTGTAAGCAGCTTACCCAGGTTTGCCCAGTAAGAACATTCTAGGCCTTTGAGCTGCTTGGGATGTCTCCATGCATGGTTGCCATGTGTCTTGGTCTAGTTGAGCTGTTTGCATGCATGGATGCTTGTAAAAAAGGGATATTTGGGCCCACCAAAGCCAAAAACGCAGGCCTAGTTGAGCTGCTTGTGAGCAGCTTGGCCTTTGAGCTGCTTGTGAGCAGCTTGGCCCTTGAGCTGCTTGAGCAACTTGCTAGGGAGGAGCTTCTAAGCCTTTGAGCTGCTTGTGAGCAGCTTGAGGCCTTTTCCTTACCAATTAACAGGCCATATGTGACACTTGTATGGAATTAGGCCCATCTATCAATTGGGCCTGAACTCAAGGTGAATTATGGGCCTCGAATTTCTTTGTAAGCCATGCGAGCCCAAGTCTGGAAAGAAAACTTGGGTTTAACTGATTGAGGCCCACTTAGAAGGCCTTATTATTTCTAAGAACTGGCCTGAGCTTGGATAAAACACTTAGATCTAGTGGGTCAACCCAAGTCTTCGGCCAATCTTGGGCTTGGTCTTGTGATGACGAAATCTTAGGCATTAATTTGGCCCAGGCCTTTGCAAACTCAACTCCATCATTGGCCTTCAAATTGGCCTGATTTCGTGGATGACCGATCATGAGGCTTTTCAAGGCCTGAAACCATCATTCAAGGCCTTCTTCTAACCAACAAATTGATTTTATGAATTTTGGCCAAAAATGGGTGTAAACAGTGGGACAATCAAAATATTTAAAAGTACCAGAAAAAGAGATTGAGAGCTTATGGGATTTTTTTCGTGGTGTGTGCCTAGTTAGATTTTTAATTAACAAATGATTTCTTGTCATATTCTCCTCAACATACATATGATATTGGAGATTTAAGCCTCCAAATACCTACGGCACAAAATCAGGCATAATACTTCAAGTAACAAACAAATGGACTTAGCTTACCAGAGGGAACACTTTTAATTGCACTGGCTTGCACCTCTATACCTGACATCAACAAATCATAATCGAATGTGAGAAGAACGAAAAAAATATTGACAAATAGTTATTGATCAATAGAAAAAGATAGTTCATTAATCCACAAACCTTTGGCAAGTGTTAATCAAAATCTATCTTACCAGAGGGAACACTTTTAATTGCAATCAATGTTACAACTCAAAAAAGCTAAAATAACACATGGTCAAAAAACTCACCTATGCACACATTAATCATAGATGTATGGACTGTTTTGGACATCATTGTGTCTTGGATCTCTATTTTAAAGACATGTTCCTTGACTTTAGGGACGAATATTGGCTTGGTTAAGAATCAAAATTTTAATTGTACCGTTCACTGCTCGATGTACCCTTATTGAGTTTTTTTAATAAAATTTTTTTGCCGATCAAAAAAAAAAAAAAAAAACACTTATCATTCATATCATCATCAACCTTAACAATACACAACATGTTCCATAATAATGAGTAACATGAACCACAAAATATATGCAGGCTAATGCTACAATAACCTTAATTTAGCATTAATTCAATTGATTTGATACAACCACAATTGTTTTCCTTTTCGCTCGGCAATGTTATATCAATTAGACGTACAACTACTTAAATGAGAGTCTTGTGAAATAATTTATTCATAATGGGAATCATGGGATATGAGAAATTGCGCAATTCCAAAATGCAGATAATTTACCCTGCCTTTTATTTCCATCAGGAGGGAGAAACACATCCAAAGTAGTAGAAGAGAAGACGCTGGTCGGTTTCAAGGATGAGGTAAGGACATTAATGGAAAAGCTTCATGATAGTGGAGAAGGTGGACAGCTAGAGATTATATCAATTATCGGCGTTGGTGGAGGCGGCAAAACCACGCTGGCCAGAGAAGTGTATGATCATCCTTTGACGTTGCAGAAGTTTGAAATTCATGCATGGGCTAGTGTTTCTCAAGACTATCACAAGACCATGAAGAGAGATTTGTTGATTAGTATTCTGGAATCAGCTTCCCTAGGAAACCATGAAGATTACAGTCGGGAGAGTAGTGAGGATAAGTTGGGAGAAAAGGTTTATAAATGCTTAAAGGGTAGAAAATATCTCATTGTCATGGATGACATATGGGACATTGAGGCTTGGAATGATATCCAAAGATCATTCCCTAAGGATCGCATGGGGAGTAAAGTGTTATTAACTAGTCGATTACCTATTCAACCAGATGGAGTTCCCTACATCCCTCATTGGTTGAAGCCCTTACCAAAAAGTTGCAGTTGGGAGTTATTACAAAAGAAGGTATTTGTTTTAAAAACAAAATTTTTTTACGTAATATAACTAGAAACAGTGATTAAAACAAGTGCATCATTATATTGTTGTCATATGTTTCCAATTTATAATTTGTTTTCAAATATTTTTTGAAACATTTCTTATTGTTGTCATATAAATTCTTAAACTCCTATTACTTGGATCAAGGTATGTGACAATTACAGACATCTAATATCACCCATATATATCCAACAGGTATTCAGGAAGAAACAATGCCCACCAGAGTTGGTGGACATCGGCAAGCAAATCGCAAAAAAATGTAAAGGACTACCACTCGCGGTTGTAGCAATAGCTGGCATTCTGGCAACGGAAGACAAGACACTCGATGTGTGGAAGAAAATTGCCAAAAATTTAAGTTCAATCATTGCCAAAAATCAAGAGGGTTGCATGGAGATACTAGAACTTAGTTACAATCACCTACCTCTGCATTTAAAAGCGTGTTTTCTTTACATTGGAGGACACCCCAAAGATTCTGAAATCCCTGTACGTGAGTTGATATGGTTATGGATTGCAAAGGGATTTATTCAGCAAAGTGATGGGGAAAAAAGCTTGGAGGCTATAGCACAAGATTACTTAATCGGCCTTATTGATAGAAACCTCGTAATGGTAGCTAGGAAAAGTAAATCCCATGGAGGAATTAAAGCATGTCGTATTCATGATATTTTGCGTGAATTATGCTTGAAAAAAGCAAAGGAGGATAATTTTCTTGTACAAAATTATGGGGATGATTCTTTTTCACCTTCGGCTACAAATAAGCATCGTCGCCTCTTCATTGGCCGTCGCGTCTTTCATGAGTTTCCCCTAATGCCTCGTGCTCAAAACCTTCGATCTTTTCTGGACCTCTCCTTGTCACACCCCTTACTTTCATTGCATGAACATATTCTGTCAATCATTGTTGAAAACTTTGAACTTCTTAAGGTGTTGTATGTAAGCCCAGCTACAAGCCGAGGAGAAATAAGAATAGGAGATCTAGTTCATATAAGATACTTAGCATCTACGTTATCATATGAAGAACTTCCCCGTGGATTGAATTCTTTTGACCGTCTCTCGAACCTAGAAACCTTTAACCTCAAATTTGCATACAGCTGGGAGAGGAATATTTCGTTGCCTTGCGATATAGTTAAGATGGTTAAGTTGAGGCATCTATATACTAAAAGGGGGATATTTGAATATCATCATGTTTCTAATTATGATGAACAGGAGGGGAATATGTTGGATAGCTTACAGACCTTGCACCGAATGTGTGCTTGTGAGCATTGCCTACGTTTGTTGGAAAGGACTCCCAATCTAAAGAAGCTAGGACTTTGTGGACGTCATATTCTCGCCGACCTAGAATTCTTAAAATGCCTTGACATACTCTATGTCGAGGAAGCAAGGATTGGCCTGAAGCTTCCACCGACTCTTACGCGGCTAACTTTGAAATTTACGAGATTGAAGTGGGAGGAGCTGTCAATAATCATCCAAACCCTGCCGAGCCTTGAGGTTCTCAAATTAATATACATCGCCTGTGTGGGGCCAGTTTGGAACACAAGTGAACTTGAGGAGGGGTTCTCTCAACTCAAGTACTTGAAGCTTGGATATCTGGATATGGAGGAGTGGAATGCTTCCGAAGATCAATTTCCGAGACTTGAGGTCTTAGTAATCGAATATTGCCATTCATTGGAGCGGATCCCGATTGATTTGGCTAATCTAAACGAACTTCGCGAAATTACAATACGGGGTTCCCGTGTCTCTGTAGAGGAATCAGCCATGGAGATTCAGGAAAAGCAAAGAAATAGAAGAGGAGATGATGATTGCGTAAATATTACCTTCTGGTGTGACCGCTGGCTGGAGTCGGCCATTAGGCCGAAGATGCTTTCTCTGACTCTTACGTGGCTAACTTTGGAACATACGTACTTGAAGTGGGAGGAGCTGTCAATAATCCTCCAAACCCTGCTGAGCCTTGAGGTTCTCAAATTATTACGTCACGCTTGTGAGGGACCAGTTTGGAACACAAGTGAACTTGGGGAGGGATTCTCTCATCTCAAGTACTTGAAGCTTGGATATCTGGATATTGAGGAGTGGAATGCTTCCGAAGATCAATTTCCGAGACTTGAGGTCTTAGAAATCGAATTTTGCCATGCACTGGACCAGATCCCAATTGATTTGGCTAATCTAAACGAACTTCGCGAAATTACAATACGGGGTTCCTATGTCTTTGAAGAGGAATCGACCATGGAGATTCAGGAAAAGCAAAGAAATAGAAGAGGAGATGATGATTGCCGAAATATTACATTCTGGCGTGACCGCTTGCCCGGGCCGGTCATTAGGATGAAGAAGCTTCCTCCTACTCTTACGCAGCTAACTTTGATATATACAAGATTGAAGTGGGAGGAGCTGTCAATAATCTTCCCAACCCTGCCGAGCCTTGAGGCTCTCGAATTATTACACCACGCCTGTGAGGGACCAGTTTGGAACACAAGTGAACTTGAGGAGGGGTTCTCTCAACTCAAGTACTTGAAGCTTGGATATCTGGATATTGAGGAGTGGAATGCTTCCGAAGATCAATTTCCGAGACTTGAGGTCTTAGAAATCGAATTTTGCCATTCACTGGACCAGATCCCGATTGATTTGGCTAATCTAAACGAACTTCGCGAAATTACAATATGGGGTTCTCGTGTTTCTGTAGAGGAATCGGCCATGGAAATTCAGGAAAAGCAAAGAAATAGAAGAGGATGTGATGATTGCCTAAAAATTTCCTTCTGGCGTGACAGCTCGGGCTGGCTGAGGTACTCCTAATTAATTACAATAGGTTTTTTTTCCTCTCACTGATTAGGGCTAAATTAAATATCTTCATTGGGGTCGCGGGGGGGGGGGGGGGGGGGTTCAGAAAGTGGGGCGTTGGGACGTGGAGGTGATTTTCCTTTGGGGTTGTGGAAAATATGGGCCACGTGCCTTGCATCTGCAAGAACGGAAGGATCCAGGTCCAATGGTATTCCATTTACTATGTTTGTATGGATTTTTAATTTTATTTTTAAAGTTGGGTATAGCAAGTCTAAAAGGACAGGAATGCAAGTAATCTCTATTTCCATCTATCTGTGTTATAAAGCATGAGTTGGGTTTTAATGTTCATCAAAGGACCACACAATTTTGCCTTACCTATTTTGAACCTTGGTGTAGTTTGTTTATTGCCATAGCTGATTTGTCATTTGATTCCATGCTTATTCAATAGATAAGCAAAGGATATGACACATCACAACACCTTCTTCATCTACCCAATAGAGAGAAATCAAACAAGCATTCTCTATTTATTTCTTCAAATAACTCAAGTGTATCGGGTCACCTTACACGCACCTCAATTAATCTTGGGAGTCCAATTAAAGCTGGAAACAAAGCTTTATATAGACTACCCAAAAAGAATTGATAGCGCCTAGGAGGTTTCGAACCTAAAACCTTTGGAGGAAGCAATTGTTTTGGGTCTCAAAATTAACCAACCTTTTTCCTTGTACACGGTCTCCAATAAATTTTCTCTATCTATCTCCTCTCATTATTCATAAAAATTTCCTCAAAATCCAAACAGAACAAAATCACTCTCAAGCCTTGGCCCCCACTAATTTTTTTGAAGATCTCCAAAAGCACTTTTTCCCCCAAATACTCTGTCATTTTCATGCTACAATGTGTCATTTTTCATGCCCCAACATCTAAAGAACACAAACTTTGATTGGAAGCATCATTATCGATCTCAGTTATATGAGCTTCAATTGTTTCATGGAATTTAGTTGTGTGGTAGAAGTACCTGATTTCATTTCACTATTGAATTTAGATAGAGCTCATATTTTCTGACAAATCTGTACGAGGATGACCTCTATAAATTGATAGCCTTATTTTAGAATGATTTCTGTTGTTTCTAAGAATGGCTATTTGCGATTTTTGTAGTGGTACGATGATTCATCGAATGCAATCAGTCAGAAGGGCTCTACATAGAAACCAACCATTATAAGTCCAACACAAATTGAGAAAAGGCAGTTGCAGTCGCAAGCTTTCTGCAATAAACATTTGTAACTTATCAATATGTGTTTTATTTGTCTGTACTTTAGAATGACGTTTTTCATACTATGTGCGGTGTGTTTGGTTGAAACTTTGATTGGTGGTGACTAATGCCTATGATCGAGAGTCTGATTATCGTGATAAAAAGGAAGAGCCAGATGTTCCAGATGGAGATATAGTGCCCAGCGTAGAACCTGCTGCCCCATGCCATGATCACCAATAGAAGTTCCATAGCCACTAGTTCGTAAGCTAGCAGCAGGAGCAGAAGAGCCTAAAGCAGTTGATCCTGTTCAAGTACGTAGTCTTTATTCTGACTATGATTATGCTTATGCTGTTAATGAAGCAGCAGGAGTAGCAGTTATTTCAAATAATTGGTGATGAATTTTTTTGGTGGTTTTATCTTCATCCTCTCGAGACTTTTTCTCTAGCACCTTCAATTGTTCTATGAAACATGTATCACTGTGTCTCCTAAAAAACTGCTTGGTCCAATTTTCCCTTGCCTGCGTCATCTTCTATGCCTTTGTCATCTTTTATTTCCAAATCATGTGAATTTTGTGGACTTTGTGTATAGTTGCTTACTACACGGTTAAATCAAGACGTAGTCTACCTTATTGGAGTTTCTTCGGAGCATATAAATAGATGACTTGATTGGATTCATGCATTAATGCATATTGCACCTTTTGAAGGTTGCTCCTCACTACGTTATGCCCACGTGATACAACCAAACCAAGCCAAGCCAACCACAAACACACACACACAGAGACAAACGATATTTACGTGGTTCTCCAAAGAAACGGGTATATCACGGAGAGCTTTACTGTGTACTTACGTACTCCATCTGAGTAATATACAAACTCACACCAGGTTCTCTAGTCTCTTACTAAACCAGAGGTCTGCTTTTATTAGCCTAAGAGGAGCACCCTATTCCTTCCCACACAAGACACTTATCCATGGTTGGCTGAAAACAGTGAATTGGTTGGCTGTCCACACCAAGTCTCCTTTGATGTGCTGATCGAATAGGTGTGAGAGAAGTGGAGCCACTCCATGGCCCCAAAAGTCAACTCACTACATTAACCTAGAGGGCTTGGAAGGGACCTTGCGACCCTTTGCGCGCTGCAAGTTGTAGCGCCTCCACCCCGATCGTCCGTTTCAACAATCAACGGTCCAGAAAAGTTTTTTTTTTTTTTAAATCCGGACTATCCAAAACACTTTTTGACGGTGACTGGTAAGATTGGGAGCTGCAAGGTGCAACGCTTTTAAGGCGCTACACCAACCCGCCTTCCGCTTGGAAGGCTTTAGGCTTGTACCTAATTCGAAGGATAAATGTTGCAGTAACGTAGAGTTGAAAGATAATTAATGATGTATACATGGGACCAGTTTCTCTCACACAACATTTGATACAAAACTAATTGGAGTTTCACACAAATAATTGCAGCCGTTCAATTTATTTAAAACATGTTTTTTAGAGTTTCTGTATAATAAAAAAAAACACGTCACCACTTATTTGTGTGAAACTTTTACTACAGTATTTGTTTTGGTGGCTGACGTAGATGTAGTCTACGGGGTATCCAAGAACCATTAGTTTACCTGGTGATCTAGATAAAACTTTTTCTCATATACAATCTATGTGGCTAGCAAGAGCATGACTTTAAATTGTACGTGTCTATAACTTTTCAATTAGTCATTGGTTCCATCTCCAGCCCCTTGATCATATTCCGCATCCTCTTTCTTCTATACTTGGCTGCTTGCTTTTCTCGGTCAAGCATTCCTGGGCTTAGCAAAGAGCTAGGGTAGTAGCATTTAGGGTGGCTACAATGAGATTTTCCGAAAGAGTCGAGTAGCTCTTACTTGTTACTCCTATTTGCATATGGTAGAAGCCTAATCAACTGCTCGGCCACCTCTTTAGCTCATCTCTTGTCAACGCTAGCCAGCAACTTACAATAAAATGATGCCATTCCCAACTCGAGAAGTGAAGCTCAATCTCTATTCATTAGTTCAACACTAAAACGTAGAACTGGATCGAGATATGGGGTTGCCTCCCCAAGTTTCTAAAAAAAATCCAGATGTCTAAATTCTTTCATACACTTAGGTTGAGTACCGCTTAACTTTTAAGACTTTTTGGAAGCATTCCCAGAGCAATAGCAGAGTATTCTTCAGAGAACCTTCCAGTGTGATTTGTTGTTTAGAAGTTTTATTCCCTTTATTTTATCCAGCTTTCACAATGGAGCGAAGTCTGAAAATAATGTCGTCCATTGTGTAGTCACAGCCCTCCTTATTTGTTGTCGCCCAGAATGCCACTCTTGCTTTGATAAGTTCAATGGTGTCCATCCAATCCACTGCTTTGTTTTCGAAAACCAGTTGATTTCTTGTGATCCATACGGTCCACACCATTGCAAAAGGTATACAGTCCCAAATAAATTTGTGCTTAGGTTTGATTTTCCAAACCCTCCACCAGTGAAGTAACGCTGCAAATGATGAGGCAGGTACCCTTGAACTCCCCACCATAGTAGAATTTCTGACTATGTGTTCCAAACAGGATTGCAGTGCAAAAGCAAGTGATCAAAGACTCCAAATTTCCATTACAAAATCTGCAGATGGCATCCCCTCTGAATGACCCCAATTCTCAACAAAAAATGAGATCAGGTGTGTCAATTGATACAGCCTCTCGAGCTTCCTCAAGTAGATCATCCAATCATAAAGACCTCTTCTGAATTGAAAGCCCCATTGATGCATATCTGTTCTCCTTTCTAGCACTTTATTCAGTTTCTCATCCTTATTACATCGTACTAACTTAACTATCCACTATAGCTAAGCAGAGGGAGTTATTCTGACATTTTTATTATCATGTTATGCACTATTGAGATTAGCTGATGTCTGAATTTTGCACTATTGAGATTAGCTGATGTCTGAAAAATTCAGGAGCTCCAAAATTGTGCCGCTCTATGTTACCAGGAATGTGGATCGTTCCGGTACGAAGAACGGGAATGCGGTACGCCGCATGCTTAAATTGTGGTATGCTAGGGGTAGGCTTCTATAGATAACAAAACTGTAACTTACTCTTCCAAGCGATAAACATCCAGTGCAACTAAACATTGTTTGTCAAATTATTCATACAAACCACATTTCTAGGAGTATAAAGGCTGTACTTTTTACACTTTCTCCCTCTGAAAGTCCATTTTCTCTCTATTTTCACCATTATAAGTTGACATTTTGGGGAAAACTAAGGGGATCGCTTTGGATCGATACCGTTTTGGAACGATAGTGTACCATTTTTTGGAACGTTCGTACCAAAACGTAATTCGCTTGGGTAGTAGAGTTCCTTGGTAACATACGTGCCGCTACCCTCCTGATGGGTTACAGCAGTGGATCTTTATCTCTAAAATATAATTAAACTCTCCAAAGTGTTCTTCCCTGCTATCTCTTAGCAGGTTCTCCTATCAGAGTTGCAAATTCATGGAAAGTGACGAACAAGGACAGCGATCAATTTGCCAACACCATGTTTGATTGTTACTTAGAAGAAAGACTAACTGATTTCATAAGTTGTGTTCAGTGCAATTTTGTTGCAGGAAAGTTCAACTCCATGCAGATATAACTGGAACTAAGGCCGGGAAATGCTAAGAAGAAAAACTCAATAAAAATTATGCTGGAAAATTTTAACACAAGCTTCCATAATGAACGTTATAATCACAGACGAAAAATTGCTTTTTGCATGAGTCAATCTCGAAAAGCTTGCAAGCTCCTTTTTTTGATTGGGGCTTGACCGGTATGTTATGGTGTTCCAACAAGTATTCATAAAAAATGGAATTTCTAGCATTACAACCATTTCTGATGCCACTTCAATTTATTTGGAGAGTTCACTTTTTAACTTTTAACTTTCATGAAATAGGAAACCTATGGTATCATGATTCACATCTATTCTTATGTATTCTTTGATAGCATAACCTGTCATAGTTGCTAATTCATGGGAAGGGATGGACAAGGACATAGATCAATTTGCCAAAACCTTGTTTGATTGTTACCTAGAAGAAAGACTAAGACCATGTTCGTTTTGGGTTTTGAGGTAGTTTTGGGGGGTAATGAGTAGAGAGATATAAATAGAGAAATGAGAGTTAAAATATATTGCAGACCGTGCGCAAAGCAACATGCTTTAATTGATTTCATAGATTGTGTTCAATACAATTTAATTGCAGGAAAGTTCACTCCATGCAGATAGTTGGTACTACAGAAAATGCTAAGAAAACCTCACCCAAAATGGTGATCAATTTTTTCGACACAAGCCTCCATAATGATCGTTGTAACCACAGACCAAAGATTGTTTTTTGCATGAGCCAAGCTCCAGAAGCTTGCAAGCTGTCTGTTTTGATTGGGGTTTCACCAGTATGTTATGGTGTTTACAGGCATTTAAGAAGAGAATTCAAGCATTACAACCATTTGTCATCCCACCTAAATTGGTTTGAAGAGCTTGCTTTTAAACTATTAAGTTTCATGGAATACAAAAACTATGGTATCATAAATGAAAATCTATTCTTATGTATTCGGTGGAAGCATAACTTGTCATAGTTGGTAATTTTTGACGGACAAAGACATCGATCGATTTGCCAACGCTATGTTTGATTGTTACGTAGAAGAAAGAGTAACTGCTTCTATAAGTTGTGTTGATCAGTGCAATTTAAATCCAGAAAAGCTCAACTCCATACAAATATTTGGAACAAAGGAAAATGCTAACAAGAAAACCTCGAACATAAATTATAGTTGAAAATTTTCACACAAGCATCTATAATGAATGTTGTAACCACAAACTAAAGATTGGTTTTTGTATGAGTCAAGCTCAAGAAATTTGCGAGCTACTTTTTTTTAATTGGGCCTTGACCGGTATGTTATGGTGTTCCAACAGGTATTCATAAAAAAAAGTGAAGATATTTCCAACACTACAGGCATTTCTTAGGTCACCTCAATTGGTTTGGAGAGCTTGCTTTTTAGCTGGCCAGATTAAAGCAAAACTCCATAAATTTAAAGTTTTTGAACAAAACGATTAAATTTTCTATATAATCTCTTACTATACTAGCGATACCAAAACACGTAGCTTCTATGTCCATGCCATCAAATAGCTTCTACGTCCATGCAATGATTTTAAATCATGTTGCATTGGGAGCTATGATCAACATAAATTGATATATAAATACCGCTCCGTCCCTAAATGAAAGTCCATTGCTATTATTTTGGACACTTCAAAAATTTGTTTATATCTTTCAATCTATAATGCTAAAAATATCCAATATGGATCTTGTTTGATAGATCTCAATTAGTTTTATTAGAATTATTTTTTTAA
>BPLS01028688.1:128941-148245 GCA_019656275.1 Rhododendron kiyosumense | reverse complement strand
ATCATGGAAAATATTATGAATTGAAAGATTTAAACAAGAAATAACAGGAAAAAGTAAAAGTAGACTCTCATCAAGGAACGGAGGGAGTATAATTTTTACAGACATTACTTATTGTCAACAACATCAAATACATACATGCATAATCTATGAAGCACTAACACCTCTAAAAGTCAAGATATCGCCGTGTCCAGACACAAAGACATCATGGAAAATATTATGAATTGAAAGATTTAAACAAGAAATAACAGGAAAAAGTAAAAGTAGACTCTCATCAAGGAACGGAGGGAGTATAATTTTTACAGACATTACTTATTGTCAACAACATCAAATACATACATGCATAATCTATGAAGCACTAACACCTCTAAAAGTCAAGATATCGCCGTGTCCAGACACAAAGACACGCGCGGGAAACGCGTTTGACATGCCGTGTCCAACAATTTAATCTAATTTTTGGAGGAGGACATGGATTAATACACGGGGTGACACAAGTGGAACACGTTTGTATCTATAATTTTGACTTTTAGTCGCACATAAATATGATGTAACTTAGAAGGAAATGTATTTCAAATTTGCCCAATTAACTGAATACATGACATTTCTTATCTAATATATCATATTAACTATCATGTCCGTAGGCGTTTCAATATCTATGTTCGTGTCCATTCCCCATACATCATAGTGCATAATCTTCACCGTAATGAAATCTACCTCTTCCCTCACCTTTCATAAAAATAAAAATTAGATGTAATAATTTGTTGAGATATGGGATGTACCATTCATCATGAATCTCACTTACAAATCAAAGTACATGGTCCAATATTATAGCTTCGTGTACTCAGAGCTACTCCTAGGTGAGATTTTCATAGATTCAAGATGTCTGCGCCTCAAGTCTTTGCAGCTAAATTCCTTTTGATGTTATTACTTCAAAGATTAGGTCAGATATCTATCAACTATAGTCAAACCAAAGGGTAATACTATATACTAGAATACAACCCAAAATGCTTGATTGAGCAACACATCAACTCTATCAAACACCTTATACTGCTATTCTTTTGTCTTTTTAGTTGCACAAATGGTTCAGGCAGACCAACAAACACAAAGAAGGCAAAACCATGCAGATTTTATTTGCATGAATGAAACAAAGATTTACCTTCATTTCTATTTCAAATTATAACCAAAGCTGTAATAAAGTACGTTGCATAAGGGAGCATCAATCAATAAGTGGATATTTCTAATTCAAATTACTCCATGTACCATACCATGTCAAGAAAAATTTGCACTGCCTCTGCTGACAACCTGTTCTGTGCATACACAGCAATCATCGAATTCCAGGACACATCGTCCCTTGCAATCATCCGATCAAACACCTTTCTAGATACCCTTACGTCACCACACTTGGCATATGCATCCATCAAAGTATTCCCAACACCCAAATTGTCGTCAAAGCCCCTCTTTATCACAAACCCATGAACCCCTTCTGCGATGCTCTTCCCTCTAACACGAGAACATGCTGATAGAACTACTGAATCTATGGACACTTCTTTTCCTCCCTCATTCCCACTCTGTTAGATCAAGAACTCTTTGAAAAGTAATAAAGCTCCGGCAGCATTGTCATTTTGGACAGATCATTGAAGTCCAAGAAACAAAATTTCTGGGGGGAATTTCATCGAACATTGTCCATGCATCCTGCAATTGGCCACACTTAGAGTACATGTCAATGACAGCAGAGGACACAAAGAGGTCCGATTCAAAGCCAAAGACCAAAGCTTGTTGGTGGGCTTGTTTGCCTGAATGGAGATCGGAGGGAGCGGAGTAGGATTTGATGGCGCAAGGGAAGGTGGAACGGTCCGGCTTGAGAGAGAGCTTTCGCAAGGAGGAGAAGGCTCGGAGGGCTTCTACGGAGTCGCCGCCCCTACCCAACTCGGCGATGATTGAGTTCCATGAGGAGACGCTGGTTTTATCTACGTATTTGTTGAACAAGGTTGTGAGGTTCTTGGAACAACCGGTTGAATAGCGCCGGTGTCTGTAGAGCTCGTCACGAATTGCGAGTAGAGCTGTACTTGAATTTACAATTTATGATTATTATTGATAGCAAAGCTTATCTCTCTTCGATCTGTTGCTTATTAATCTGAGGAGTAGTATTTGTTTTGAGGATTTGGACATTCAATTTGACCGAATGATGATACTCCATATAACAAGATCTATTACCACCGGAAAGAGCATGGCCATTGCTATTCTCATGCTAACTCAAGGCAGCCTAAAAGCTGTAGTTAGTAACGTGAATAATACTAATGACTTGCTAATCTCCATTTTTAGCTTTAAGTTGCAAAACCGTGTCGTTTTGGGTGACCCAACTCACCACAGGGTTGTATTGCTCCAAAACCGTGTCATTTTGGGGGTGCAAGGGTAGGGGGGAAAAAAGGTTGCAAAAAAATAGGGTTTTACAATAACTTAATCAATGTTTGATCTTTAATGACCCCAGTCGGGTCATAGGCTCACATAAATAAGTCCGGTTAAGTTTGATCAATGAGTGTTGTGATTATGAGGATTGATAAACTCAATGTAACCGATGAAGAATAAAACAAAAAAGAGCACAACCAAAAAGAGAACAAGGTCCTAAAATTAAAGAGCTTGGAAGTTTAAGTTACAAGGTAGATTAATTGTTTACGATTTATGACACATGAAAAACAAGAAAAAAGCAAATGGAGCCAACATGTCTGAAAATCCAAAATTACAAAAAAGCAAAACTAGAAATTCCTATCCAAGACAAGGAAAAAGCAAATAGAAAGCATTTTGCTATTGATTTTCGTACGATGCGAATGCAGCAACAAAATGAGAATTGATTTCCATAGAGTACTCAAATTCACATTTAACCTAAGCCATGGTGGCATTCTTATAGAAAGTAATGCACCGAGCATAATGAAACTAGAAATTCTTAGCCATAGAGTGCTAAAAAATATATTCATGTCCACTCGTTATGTCACTTTATTACAAAACTCAGGTAATAATCCTTGCGAAAAGTCTGTCATTGCTTGATTTGGAAGGATAGGATTTGATATATATATATATATATAGAGAGAGAGAGAGAGAGAGAGAGAGAGAGAGAGAGATATTTGAGATTGAGAGAAATTTAATGGCAGATTGAGAGTGATTTCAGCGTTTGAAAGAAACGAATTACTTTCAATAGTAAAAAATGATTGATTTCTGATTTATTGGTAGCTGTTATGAATATGTCAATAAACAAATACATAATCCGAAGTGGAGTACTAATCTTTATGCAGTAGAATCTCGATTGATGATAGATTTGTTTTCGTTGCGTTCCATTGTAAACCACACCAACTTCCATTTATTAGCCGATGTGGGATACAACCCCAAGAAGATTGTGATACTCCATAACTGATGTAGGATACAACCCCAAGAAGATTGTGACACTCCGTCTGAGTATTTTATTGATTTAAGTGAATATAACGAGTTTGGTGGGTTTGTGTACATGTTTAAGGAAATATAAAGAAGAAAAAGATAGAATAAGGTATATGAGCACGCAAATTAGGCAAAGCATGTGGATGTTATTTGTATCTATAAATGTGTGGCGTAAAGACAAAAAGAAAGAGGGGATAAGAATGAAAACACACAAAGAATTACAAAGGAAGGTGGGAAGAACAAGTGTCAATTGGGGAAAACAATATTCGGTGACTCGTTAGTGCATATTTAATAGAAGCAAGTATGAGATGTTTGGTCACGGGGGAGGGAAGCCGTGGGGTGGTTTTGGTTGAGAGAGAGAGAAAGGATAAAGTAAGCAAGAGAGTGAGAGGGAGAGAGATGTGGGGGGTGTCAATAGTAAGAGAAGGAAAAATGGTGACAAGTAAATAAGAATAGGAGAAGAGGATGAAAGAATTACAATAACCGGAGGCACTTTGGCCAGTAGAGACATGCGTTGGAAAAGGTGTGTGAAGGTGGATATGGAAATTTATGTAAACATTTAAGGAAGTGGTTGCTGACTTTTCAATAATTATTTGTTTGTTAAAATTGAGTTGTTGGTGTAAACGATTTGGTTTGGTTGGGTTAGATAGGTTGAGGCACTTGAGAATTCGGGTTGTTACAATGGAAATTACAGACGATGAATCATAGTTTGTTGTTGTTGTTAATGAAGAACGTTCTTGTCTTTATAGTGGATTGGATAGCGATAAATCAAAAACTTCAGTTAATAGCTATTGAGAGAGCTTATTTAAGAGCAAGTTTACCAATGCTTAATAAAAAAACTTGTGAACAGTGTACATTTTTTATTTTACCTACTCACATTTCTTTCAACACTACACCAACACTATCTATTTAACCTACTCTCTATTAAAATACACATTTTTTCAACCTTTTTCTTTATCCTATTATTATAATATGAGAGAGAGAGAAGGGGGGAGAGAGAGGAAACAATAAAAAAATTGATTGCTTGTGAATAGTTGTAAGCTATTTTTAGCTTACAACTGTGGATGGAGCCAAATTAGCTCTCTGTTTACCTACACTGATGTATGGCTATTTTTCTCATTTTCGGAAGCTAAAATAGCTTTATAGCTATTTTGAACAACCTGATAAACTTGCTCTAAGAAGCTAAAAGAAAGGTGGTTGATTTATATGTTTTATGACAAAAGATAATGAAGTGTGATTGATGATCAGTAAAACTCTATAGCGTTGCTCCCACTTAAATTTGATCAGTGAGTGTGATGAAATAGTTGGCTTCAATCTCCAGATAAACGAAACTATCAAGCCTTATTTTATATGCATAAGATAAATACTCCAATACTTAGAGAAAAAATTGTGCTTGAAATTTCATATCAGCTAATTTTTTCTCTATCATTGGGTTTAATTGGTAGGTGGTGCTAAATTTTATAAAGCTAGCTACAACAATTGAGAAAGTTAACCAGTCAAGAGATTTGATGAAATCTCATTTTTTAGAAAAAAAATAGTGTCACAAATATAAATGTGGCAAGCCCCACATGAAAAAATTGGTAGAGGAAAAGACTTTTAAAAGGTTGAGATCTCACTTGTATTTATATGAAGATGTGAATTACATATTGGAAGGAGCTATGGTCAGCACTTACTCTTGGTAAGATTAAACATTTTATTTGAAAGTGTTTTCACAATATTGTTCCGGTAAAGGATGTGTTGTTTCGCAAAAAAGTCATTTCTGATCCACTATGTCCAGTTTGCTGAAAAGAGATTTGTGGAGCCGTATGCGAGCAAATAATCTCTATGAAATGAATGAAAGTGATGCGTTTGAATAGAGTTAAACCGACGCGAGAGCGCGTCGGCATCTCACTAGTATGTTATAAAGCATGAGAGTCGGGTTTTAATGTTCATCAAAGGACCAAAATTTTGCCTTGTCTATTTTGACGTCCGTTTAGTTCGTTTATTGCCATAGCTGATTTGTCATTCAATTCCATGCTTCATTCAATAGATCTATAAGAGCAAAGGATATGCACGTCGCAACACCTTCTTCATCGATCTACCCAATAGAGAAATCAAACAAGCTTGCATTCTTTATTTATTTTTTATTATATAACTCTAGTGTACAGGGTCAGCTTATGCGTACCTCAACTAATTCTGGTAACCCAATTAAAGTCGGAACAAAGTTTCATACAGACGGCTCCAAAAGAATTGATAGCGCCTAAGAGGTTTCGAACCTAAAATCTTAGGGGGATTTGGGTCTCAAAACCAACCTCTCTCTCTGCACACAGTCCCTAATAAACTCTCTCTCTCTCATTACCCAAAAAACTTCTATCAAATTTCAAGCCGAAGAAAGTCTTATATTTCAGGCCTTGGCCGGTTGGCCCCCAAATTTGAGTAGGGGGGAACTAAGTACTAACCCCCCTAATTTTTTTTTATTGTGTACTATGTTAGTGGGAAAGTGGAAAATTAGTTGATAGTGAAAGTAGCTACTCCCAAATGATCTTCTCTACAGGCTAGAGAGATAGGGCCGTTGTTACCCCGCTCCAAGTTGACCTACCGCCACTAGGAGTCATTGCATTCTGTTAGCTACTTGTAGCATATCTATAGAGAACACATCTATCTAGACAACACTCATCTCAGTCTTGCCTCGCGTGCTCGCTCTGAGAATTTTCCTAATCGGAGAGAGAGTAAATATTCAATCTATCTGGCTTGCAAGGGCATGAGTACTAAGGAATTTAAATTGTTGTCTATAACTGTTCAATTGGTCATTGGTTCTATCTCCAGCCCCTTGATCATAGTCCACATCCTCCTACTTCTATATTTGGCTCCTTGCATTGCTTTTCTCGATCAAGCATTCCTGGACTTAGCAAAGAGCTAGGATAGTAGCATTTAGGGTGGCAACAATGAGATTTTCCGAAAGAGTCTACGTAGCTCTTGCTTGTTATTTGCATATGGTAGAAGCCTAATCAACTGCTCGGCCACCTCTTTAGCTCATCTCTTGTCAATGCTAGCTAGCAACTCATAATAAAATGATGTCATTCCCAACTCGAGAAGTGAAGCTCAATCTCTATTCATTAGTTCAACACTGAAACATAGGACTCGATCGAGATAAGGGGTTGCCTCCCCAAGGTTTAAAAAAAAAAAAAAATCAGATGTCCAAATTATTTTACACACTCAGGTTCAGTTCCGCTTAACTTTTAGGATTTTTTGGAAGTTGTCTTTATTCAAAAAAAAAAAAAGTTTTCGTTCGTTAGTTTTGCACTAAACTTTTGTGGATTATTGATACGAATCGACGAGAGGAATCGAAAAAATAAAAAAAAAAATTATTTGTAACCAAATATTTTCGAAAATATCCACTTTTAAGCTAAAAAAATTGGATATTTTTCAAAATATTTGGGTAAAAGTAAAAAAAATAGTTTTTCGATTAATTTCATCGATACGAATCAATAATCCACAAAATTTTGATACAAAAATAACAAACGCGATTTTTGTTAATAAGGACAAAACTCCCTTTTTGCACTTTTTGATTAGTAGAACTCAACCGTACTCTGACTTCTAAGAATCTTAACTATTAAAAACAAAAACAAAACAAAAAAATTTCTCCCTTGGTCTGACGATAGAAAATACAAGGGAAAGATCAATGTACATGGTTAATATGTTTGGGGTTGAATTTGCTGAAACGTACCTTTAAACAAGAGCAATTTCTAGTGAAAACTGTAGTATTAAAAAAACTATGGATACATCAATGACGCGGAATGCAGTTTCTCGTGAGTGGAGCGAGCATTTCACGAGACTTTGTAGTCATGATTGTTGCTTGATCTTCTACCTACTACTCTCTCTCTCTCTCTATTCAAAACTTATTTCCCGCTTTTGGAATCCTAAAAACTAGAGTCAAAAAATCTTCACTTCACCCAACACCAAAATCCCCCAAAGTTACCGTTATTCCCCAGGAAAAACCCACCTAATCACCCAACCTATCACAATCCCCACTGCAAGATTTTCAAATTCAAACTTCACTCGTGGTTCCACTCAATAGCATCAATCAACAAACAAAAAAGATATACACTCCCTGTTGTACTATAGAATGGATTCCAGTTGGAGAAAAAAATTTGACCATACTGTTTTGACTTTTTTGGATAGTTTTCGAACTCATTTTAATGATCGAAATTTTTCGAAACGTAAGGTCCGTCAAGAAATTGTATCATGTAAGAAATTTCATAGATAGCATTTTCAAAACACATTTATCTTAGAAAAATGTTGACCGATGCCCCATATTGAAATCCACTTTATTTCAAATAAACATGTCTTAATCGTTAGCTCATACGGAGTAAACTTGTTTTTTGTTTCTTTATAAAATGTTTATCTCAACGAGTTTTAGAAAATGAACAATTTCAATTACTCCGTATTAAAGTGAAACCAAAAAGAGCCAACAAAGGAAACTAGATTGGTCCGAGTTTTTCCTTCCACCGAGGAGGATGCTCCTCCTAATAAAATTCGGTGCCAAGCGGGTACCATATGGTGCCTGCGTGCGCATCCAAGCCATCCATTTCATTTTTGAACGGCTCAGATTTGGAGAGAGAAAAGGAGAGAGAAAGTGTTGGGGTGAGAGGAGAGAGAGAGTTTCAATCCGAGCCGTCCAAAAATGTATTGATGGCTCGGATAGGTCGAACGGTTACCACGTGGAATAATCCTGCTCGGCACTTAAAAATCTCTCAACAAAAACACCCATATCTACCAAACCCTCCCCAAATTTATACTCCTATCTACTCATAATAAATTGTGGTCCTAATCCTTAACCCATTTGGCTGATTCTATATACAACATCTCTGTCTCCGCTCTCTGCCCATTCCCAGATGTCTGGTTTCAAAAAATCCTCCTTTCCACGCCAATCCTCATACAATTCACTCTATGTAAACCCCCTCAATGAGATCAAACACAACCGCAGCTGCAGTGAAGGTGGAGCCCTCTCAGACGACAAAGAGAATGCCACGCCAAATAAGCCCAAGAACTCCATTAATAGTGGTGGTAAAGAAAATGAGGTGCCCAGTGATGGGTTTTGTAATGCTGCGGTAGCCAAACAGATCCCTAATGGGAAGTCTTGTTTAAGGGATAGGGCATTGAAGCCATCTTCTTTGCAATTGTGTATGCAGCAAAATGATCCTAATTGGACTTTTGGGTCAAAAAGTTTGGATCCAATTGAGTTTGAGACTGCGAATTCGGGTAATATTTGGGATTATTCGGATTCCGAGGCTGCTCCTGCTTCATCTTGGGCTACATTGCCAAACAGGTACTAGTTTTTTTTTGTACCCATTTGGGTTCAGTCATCTTTTTCTGCTTTATGGATGGAATATTGAGAAATTGGTTGAATTTTCCGTTTGGTTTCAGGTCTTTGTTGTGTAGACCTTTGCCAGTGGATATTGGGAGGTGTACTTGTGTAATAGTGAAGGAAGCGTCACCAGAAGGGCTAGCTGGGGGCACCCTCTACTCATTATATACAAATGTAAGGTCCTTCTACTTCATATTTTTGTTGTACTTCATATTTTTGTTGTTCTAGTGGATCTATAGATAGGTTTGAGAGCAAATGCTGGCCCGAACCCCTGAGTTATCAAGACAAAGATGTGTTTGAGAATGATTTCAATGGTTTCCCAAATTTTTTTAGTGTTGCTAATATTTACTGAGTTGAATTTCTCCGTAAACTGATCAATTTGGTTCAGTAACTTTGGTTTTTTGGTTTCCACTTAATTGCTGGTTTTGGTAAAGATTTATATTTGTTTCGGATATCATCATGACTTGAATTCTATCCCATGGCTATAGACCCCATTGCAATAAAGCATATGCCCCCACTCTCTAGTTCAAATTGTAGGGAATAACGTAATAGTACTTGATAGAGATGCCCTAAGGAAAACTCTTGAAAGGAGGAAAACTTCAAGGAAGTTTAGATGTTCGTAAAGCCCAAATGTCTTCTCAAGTGTACAAATAGAATACCTAATACATCTCCCTCTTTTTCCAACTTAAAGAAGCTGCAATGATTAAACAACCGTAGCTTGAAATACAAGCATAGTACATATGTGCTCCACAGTGAAAGTTTTCTTTCCATACTCGTTGGTGGATGTACTCAAATCCGGACCATTTGAATCATTATTGTTTCTGTGTTTCATCTATTTGTTTTTTCTTTCCTACTGATTTGTTGCTGTTAGATTGATAGCTGAATTGGCACAAAATGCGCCATACATAAACGTGCTAAAATGAATGCATTTGTCTGTTCAATCACATGTAATTACCATAGTGGAAGTTTACTTTGTTTTGGTTTGGGTTTTGAGGGAGGTTTTTGGGGTAATGAATAGAGAGAGATAGATAGAGAAATGAGAATAATAATTGGGGAGAAAACTGATTGGGGACCGTGCGCAAAGAGAAAAGGGTTGGGTCTCTAGAACTAAACCGAACTCGTTCAATGACAGTGTTAACAAAGGTGGGATAGTCAGAATGTTTTTATGTGGTTGTTGGATGAATTAACTTTAGAAGCGTCTAGATCATGAACCAAGGATTACTTGCTGTACAATTGTTTCTAACTCATTGTGAAATAGGATTATAGGAGAGTTAGTGTATTCTATGGTATCACCACGTTTTTTTAACTGCCTTTTTCTAAACCAGAACAATGAGATCCTCCTCTTTAGATAGAGCACAGTTCATACAATGAGATCCTCCTCTTTACAGGCATGGTTGTTCTTGTGACTTTAGAAATTCAATTGCTGAACCTAAAAAGGATGAGAATGCAATGTCATTAGATTTGCCGTGGTTGTGGCCATTTGAGTGGAGTTACAGTGTTCTTTTGGCCATTTGAGTGGAGTTACACTGTTCAAAGATGCATTGCAATCAGCCTTTGTATCACCAACTTTACTTCAAAATTTTCTTAACTACATGATACGTGTAAACTTTGGTTGTGCTATTGAACAATTTCTCATCCACTAGAATTGTCGATATCTGGTTAAGATACCACCTTGAAATTCCATTTGGGCTTTTTATTCTGATATGAAACAATAGGAAGGTAAAGGACGACAAGATCGGAAGCTGGCTGTGGCTCATCACCGCCGGCACAATGGGAGATCAGAGTTTGTTGTGGCTCAAAACATGAAGGGGATATTTAGCAGTTCGGATGATAGCTTTATTGGCATCGTTACTGCCAATCTTATGGGTTCAAAATACCATGTTTGGGATCAGGTATAGTTCTTGAAAGTAGTTATCATGACAAGAATATCTCAACAATCAATACAACAAAACAGATGTTAGTCCTTAATTTGGTTGAACACGCATGATCGCAGGGTAACCCCCATTCCTCTTCTAAACAGTCTAAAGACTCTAAACCACCATTGGCAGTTGTGTCGTAAGCTCTCTCCCGCTCTCTTCCTCTCCCTCCCTCTCTCTCTCGACTTTGGTTGTTAATGATATAGTTTAATTTCTCTTTTGCTTCTACAGATTCGTGCCTACAATAGCCACATGGACAGGAAGTTACAGAAGCATGAGGGTGTGGATATCAAAGCACCAATCCATGCTGCTTAAGAGTACAAGTCAGGTTAATATGACGGATTCAGTTAGAACTATGTGTATATCTTTGTAAATCATGTAGTCATTTTCAAGTTGCCAATCTCCTTGTCCTTTGTAATGTGTTTTGCGCATTACTGTAGGTACAACATGTTGCTGGACTACCAAAGGATTGGGAAGGGAAAATGAACAAAGTCCATCAGCTATTCTCAAGGATTCCACATTACAACAATGTAAGTTCACATATGGTTTATTATGAAACCTACCATGTTTTACCACGTACCACTGTGTTTCGTGTGGATTAGTTTTGTTGCTCTAGAGTCTAGCATATGTTTCTTTGCAAACACATCATGTTTTACCACCTTATCTCTGTTTTTTGGGTTTATTTGTTGTTGCTCTAGCAGCTTTCAAAACAATATGAGTTAGACTATAGAGACAGAACACGAGCAGGACTTAGAATCCAGAGCTCGGTGAAGAATTTCCAGCTGATTTTGGAGGTATAATTTAACTTGTTATCCTCACCATTTTCATTCCTTGTTTGAGTTCTTTCTAAGCTGTTGCCAGGCTGAAAGGTTCCAGTGAAACGAAAACACTTCAGTTTCCAACATACAAATGCTGCGTGCCATATGGAAAAAATCTCACTATGCGTACATACTTTTATATATCACTGTGGCATGGACTCTTTGGAATCTTCTATTTTCCTCACAGTACCCTTATTCGATGGATATGGCATGTGCAAGGGTGTGGAATATGTGTCCGACACATATACCCCATTTACTTGGACCCTCTAATGCTTATGATATTTGAACAAAAGAATGGTCACACTGGCTAGGAAGCCAATTCCAGCCTCTCCCTTGCATGAAAGAAATTTCATATTTATCCAACAGTCGTCATGGTGAAGTACTAACTTTATTTGGTTTACTTAGGAGAATGGAAAGCAGACAATCTTACAACTTGGAAGGGTGGCGAAATCGAAGTATGTAATGGATTACAGGTATATAAGAGAATACCTCCCTTTTTGACTTTACATTTGGTGCCTGTCCTGATACTAGAGGGATAACTAGGACAAGAGAAACTAAAGTTTTATCAGTACTTTTTTCGTTGCAGATATCCTTTGACTGGTTTCCATGCATTTTGCATATGTTTGGCTTCCATCGATTCAAAGCTTTGCTGCGCATTGTGATTGTATTCTGCAGTTGTCATCATAGTCCGACCTCTGAACGCAAAGATATTTTATTCCACTACCCACTGATTCAGCTTATGTGCTGTGATTTTGAGCTCAGTTTGTAAGTCTTTGCTCAGATGGAAAATAGTCCTCAATTTCTGGAAGGACATCAAGCCGAACTAGTATCAAGGAGAATGCTTTTGTTCTATCTTCCAACTCTAATCACAAAAGAACTATTCTACTCGACTTTTCTGGTCTACATTAGTTCCTAGTAATTTGAACCCGAGTTCTATCCCTTCATGCATCTGAGTTCTCTGTTTGTTGTATTCCAAGTAAATTGAACATATTGGAACTCATCTCAAATTTCTGGAGTCACGAAATAATACTTCGTAAGCAAGTTCACTGGTTTTTGTTCAAATGGGTATTCGATTTTCCATTACATTATTACTGTTAGCAGAAGAACACATTCCTGCTTCTTTGTTTGGTTCTTTCCTCTTCAAATTTCTGTGTCAATCACCATTCTTTTCTTGTGAGGAAAAGAATACGTTTCAAAGAAAAGGGAAGAAGAGTCTGCTCATTCATGTCGTTTGCAGATTATGAAACCATTTGAATCCACCGACGAATTGGATTATGTTTTTTCCATTTCAGTAAACGATATATACTTCATTCATTGTACATGCATCTAAATACACCATGATTTGGTTTGGGATAAACTTTCCAAAATAACTTGGGATAACCTTTGAAAAAAAACACTCTAGCAGATGTAGAGAGTAAATGACTTTGTTATGCTCTTCCAGTTATCGAATTTTTTTTTTTTTTATAGGAAAAAAATTTATTGAGGAAAACTTGACAAATGGTATATCAAGTTGAGGGAGGGGAGTGAAAGAAAACATCTAATGGGATAAAGCCTAAAAAACACCCAGGGGTCAAGCCTGAAATACCTAGGGAAAATGACGGTCAATGACGTGTTTTGATAATTAATACTTGACAATGATATTTTCAACAATGTTCTTAGCTTGTCTTTGAGAGTATTAATTATCAAAATACATTCTAGGCCGTTATTTTTCCAAATACCTAAATATGCAAAGCCCATACAAACAATGGGCCAAACTCAATCTAAGAAGCCCAAAACCTAACCCTAACCATCTGAAACAATCTTCAGCCATCGCCACCCAAAAATCTCAGTCCACCGCATCCCGACAGACAACCCACCACCTCCAGACACCACCGTCACTGCCACTAATCATCACCTCTAGATCTTGCAATAGTCAGAGTCGCAACCATGCCACCACCTGCCGCATGGACTCCCCCTTGTCGGTAAGCCAGAATGGCTATGGCCTATGGGGATATACCTATATGCACATATCGCAGTGTGGGCCCAGGCCCATTTTGGGATTCCACACAAATAATTTAAGTTGTTCAATAATTTCAAAATGTTTATTCAAGTCATCACGTTAAAAAGTACTCCTCCCGTCCGGTTTTAATACAATAGTCTTTTTTTGGAGTTCGTGCCATTTTTCAAACGATTATATATTTCAATTAATAATGTTTTACGTGATTTCGAAAGCATTATATTATAGAACTAATCGAGATCTATCAAATAAGATCCATATTCGATATGAAATTAATTACGGATTCAAAGAAATAATCCGTTTTTTAGCCGGTTAGAATAGAACTAGAGACAATTAAATTCGAACGGAGGGAGTAGCTCAACCAGATGAACGAAAGTGATTGATTCAATAGTCTACATTTCCTTCGGCTGAATTGAACGATTTGACGGTTACCATTAGCTGAATTGTGCACTCATGTGTTAGGTGGGTAAATGAAGTCAGAACGTTTGTTTGCTCATCAACATTAATCATTTAATTGATTCTTTAAAGCCAAAACAGCAACTTGGATATTGTAAATTCACAAACAAAAGCATCATTTGGAGTTCCAGTTGCTGATCTAATATGGAATCGACAAAACTAATTTGGTGGCTGCTCTCAGCCTCTTTTTGTACTGATTCACATCCACGTCTTTCTCAAGCTGATCTCATGGGGGCTTTCAAGTCAATGAAAATGGGAGTGGAGTTTTACTAGACGCAACTAATCTTTACTCCCTCTGTTACATGTTGCTTGTCCGGTACTCAGTGATGTTCCCTAGCAGTCAATTCAGCCGTTCATCTCGGTACGGACGGCTCGGTTTAAATCTGAGCACACATAAATCTCGCATACAAATCTGAACTGTTCATTGCTCGATTAAGATACGAATCGTCGACTGCCGAGATGAACGACCGAATCAACCATTCTGCACCACTTTGCAGGGTGCTGCTTAGTAGCATCCCTCATTCCGGTAGGAAGAACTCAATTTTTTTGGTGAGATGTGTAATAAATTAACAATGCATGTCTCCTCGGAAACTTTTAGAACTCCCTCCGTATCCTTTTTAAAGTCCAGTATTTCATTTTGGGTTGTCCCTTAATAAGTGTTTATTTTGTAAAGTTAGTAGGTAAAAGTTTGTACATTTTCCATTTTGCCCCTAAAATTAGATTCCATTTTGAAAAATTAATGAGTAAAAATGTAATGATGATGTCTCCATAAAGGGTAAGTAGGAAAAGTAGCGGTAAAAATTGATGTAAAAGATGTAATAAAGATATTTTCTTAATAAGTTGGAGTTACAAAGCGGAACACTTAAAAAGGGACGGAGGGAATATTAAATTTTTAATATTTTCCCCTTATCTCTTTATCCAAAACTACATTTATATTCTTATTTTTGAGGGTTCATTTGTGAAAAATTAGCACACTTTTGGCTTTGAGTTTCCAAAAAGGACCAGCATTTTGAAACATCTTAAAATGAAATACTGAACAAGTAACATGGAACAGAGAGATTTATCCAAAAAAAAAACATGGAACAGAGAGAGTTAAAAGTGAGACATCACATGCCTAAACTAGCATATAAGACTTCAGTACTATACTACTAGTATTTGACTTTAATTTGCATGACATAACTATTATCAGTTTAATTGGTTCATAGAGTCTATTATATTAGTACCATTAACACATCACATCAAATGGTATACAAATTAAATATACTCAAATATAATCCCTGAAGCATCACTGTTGTTACGCTTAGGTACGTACATGGCCGCAAGGACAAGACATATATATATGATATTATAAAGTATTTCTTATGACGCCATTGCGTATGAGATCTTGTCTCGATTTTAATTGGGTTCTGGTTGTAGACAGTAGAATCGATCTCTCAGAAATTAATCGAGATACGCGTCAACTGATATAGACACCCTGAATGAATAAAAAATTGGAAATCGAATCATGACATAGGATTTACCGCTCATATATAATTGTTTATCTTGTTTTTCATCAGTCAAACAACGAAAACAGCTTTCTTGGTTCTCGAATCCAACTTCAATTTTGTAGCATGAAAATATGCAGAACAACCCTGAACACGCAATACATTGTAGTCTAAAACTGGTTCTCCAAACCATACCTCCGTTAGAGTCTTTCCACCGATTGCTGTTGACGGTAGCCCCTGTAGGTATCATGTTGTGCAACTATTTCAAAGGGAAAATGACAGTCAAAACGTATTTTGATAATTAATATCCGCCAAGTATATTTTCAGCATTAACAAATGTTTTTAGCTTGTCTTTTGCGGGTATTAATTATCAAAACACGTCCTAGGCCGTCATTTTCCTAGACGACTATCCAATGATGTATAAATTGCTCCACACCAATGGTTTTGTTCACGCGCTTGATAAGGTGTGTGAATAATTCTTCGCGTAATTTGATAAATTGAAAGAATTACTACAATTTTGTACAAACATACATAAACCTTTTCTTTTTTTTTTATAATCGTGTATTCGGACCAACATGCACACCTCAACAAATTCTGCACCCTTTTAACAACCAACAAACCTACAGCATTGTTTCCCCCTTACATAAATGTAAGCATCCGTCATTGCTTAAATATATAGATCACCTTTGACAAAATTATCAAAGGACCTTGTTAGCTAGTGTCCTTGATAATGGTTAACAAATATGTTTTCTTTTTAATTGCGAAAATGATCAGTATTTGTTAGAATGCCTTTTTTTCTAAGTAATATCGTAGAATAGTTAGATTAACAACACTTCGGAGGAGCAGTTGAACTCCTAATCTCATTTTTCCTAGTACTTAAGTGCTCCACCTTGGAGGAAGAGTTGAATTCCTAATGTGGCCAAAACCTTAATTCTAACACTTAAGTGCATTCCCTGATGTAGCCAAAACCCATGCCAATGGTTAACAGAAGTTGTCGTATTTTTTATTTTCGAATTACCAAACAATTCATATCTCGGCTGCCCATCTCGATAATCAATAGTTAAAAGAAAATTGTTGACTGTCTCTAATTTACCGATAGGAGACTATCAACAAATCCAAACCATTGATTGTTTAGATGAACAACTGAGATTGAAGATGATCCGTTTCCTATTCTTTTTAAGAGAATGTATAAACATTTCAAGCATGTTTTAGCAAATGTTGTTTTGCCAATAACTATAAGGGATTAGGCTAAATAGGCATGAGAAAGCAAATAAGTGCATGTTATACATGAGGTTGCATATTCAAATCACATGGAGGCCAAACATTCAAGACTTGTTTGCCGCTAGAAACTTTTTCTGGTCATTTACTTCACAACATCGAAACTAGTCGAGATCCGAGCAAACTGACCCGGACATCTGCTCATAAGAAAAATAACAACTCATGCAATCCAGAGTTTAAGGAAACGACACGAAAACCGCTCCAACGAGACCATTAATGGAGATGCTCTAATGATTTAATTGGTTCTTAAAGTAAACCAGCTATACTTGTATTAGAGTTGTAATTAAATTAAGCATCATTTGGAGTTTCAATTCCTGATTTCATAGGGTAATTAACAAAACTAATTTGGTGGCTGCTGTCAACCTCTTGTAACATACATGTCTTCTTCTAGCATGATCTCATAGGGGCATTTTAAATGGAGTTTGCGTCACAAGACAAGAGGCACATAGAAGTTAATCAATTATTAAGTGGGAGTTGGAGTTTTAGAGCCCCATTTCATTCTTAACAAAATACATTTCTTTATATTCGTTTTATGACACAAATTGTTTAAAATGAGACCCAAAATTGTGTTACAAGATTTGTTAGGTAGAGAACGAAAAAATGACGTCTTAGAGATGGTTAAAGGTGAAATTTTTTTTTTGTAGTTAAAAATATACATAAAAGTAGACAAGACCCAACAATATTATTATGTTGCATACTTGCATGTATACATCATTTATTCCCTTCAATTGTGATACAACAGGAGAAAAGGACAGCCTACAAGCTATCGGCCGCTAGTATTGGTGCTCCAGGAATTTTTTTTTTCCCGATAATCACAAGAGAGTAACTTAAATGTTATCAATTCTATCGGAAAAAAGCACATAACTAACTTAACAAATCGGTACATTGCTTCTGGCATAAAACATTCGATTTTCCATATTTGTTTTGCCTTTTTGACATAATATTATAACCTTCATCCTTCAATTGTTTCTTTGAACTAATCAAATCGGATTGCAGTAGTAAACTATTAGGTGCTCAAGTACTTTAAATGAGTTTGGTGTTCATCAAAGTTTTTGAATAGGGAGCTCAAATAATGAATTAACTTTCAAACATATGAAATATCATGTGTAGGAGAAATAGTTTAGGGTGTTCGTTTGAATACCCTTAGCTCAGTTTTAAGTTCACTCTCTCGCACGTACAGAATGTATCAATAATTGAAACACGTTACCAAATATTTTTGGGCAATAACCAAACAACACATGAACACACATTCCAGTTTTAGGTAATGAAACCACGCCAAAACTAACTAAGAAGAGCTAGAAAAAGCAGCGATATCAATTAAGTACGTTGTACGCAGACAAAAACAAAACCAAAAGACAAATACTCACGTTATATACTTCCTCCGTCTCAAAAAATTGTGAGGTTCTATTAAGGAAACAGACACAACAATTTGGAGCAGAGGTAGTATATATAGAGGAATAAATAAAAATGAGGCTCTTACATCCCAACAATTCTCTTATTGAAACACAGGTAAATGAATGTCTATTTTCGTTTATCTACATGTAAATAGTAATAGCCAATACCCACTAATTCCAGAAAAGAATGCAAAAAAAAAAAAAAACCTTTATCGCTCCCATTTTTCAGAATAGAAAGAGAACCATAATATTGTAGTAGTAAAAAAACCAAAGAAAAAACCCCCTAAAGTCCCTGAATTAATTGTCTTTAGTTGGCATCAAATTCAAAGTTGAAGATATGGGAAGCGAACGAATTCAAATCATCAAACGTTATGCCATCCCCTTCGTCGTAGCTTCCGGAATCGTTACAATCGAAGTAAGTCTGTATGTCGTCAGGAAAACTACTCCGCGGGGGAAGTAAGGTTGATTCGGCTTCGGCGGCGGTGGAGGTGGAATTTTGGTGGTGGAGGAAACTTAGGTCCAATTCGTTGGTAGGGTCAGGTAACAGATTGCCACCGTCAACATTAGGGTTAGGGTTTGGTGGGGAGTTGTTGGGGTTGTTTTGGTTTGGTGGCACCCAGTCGATGTAACGGCTGAGGTCGAAGTTGGTGACGGCGTTAAGTCCCCTGTACTCTATAGCTGCCAAGTCGTATGCTGTTGCTGCCTCTTCTTGGGTAGCTGCGGATTTGGAAAGGAAAAAAAAATGGTTGATGTGTAAATAAATTCAAGAAGTGCTAGATAATCCGAAAAACAAAAAAAAAAACTACGAACACACATCAAATTTACACCCGATTGTATGAAATCCACTTCGGGGTTTTGCACGAATGATCGAAACTGTTCAATTTATTTAATTAAAAAATATTCTTAAGAGTCTCCGGAAAAAAAAAAAAGCTCGTTCGCATTATCAATAAGGATTTGATCAATTTTCATTCTTGAATTTGCAGGGGGAAAAATTAAATGAATGGAATAACTTTTTACCAATATCTGAAGTACGCTGATTTTTCACAAAAACTCTTAAATAATGATCTAAACAAGTTGGCCGGCTCTATTTTGTTGTTTATAATACTATTAGATTCCATTGCAAAAGTCCATTCATGTGTAACCCAAAAAAAAAAAAAAAAAGAGTCCATATCTGAATACATCTGAATAAATA
>BPLS01028688.1:65692-123941 GCA_019656275.1 Rhododendron kiyosumense | reverse complement strand
TATTCATTTTCTATGGCCAACTTTGGGAAGATAGCAACAACATTTTGATCATTCTGTTAATAGGAGCATTGGTTGTTCAGTAGTCCAATCGAAATCTGTAATTGATAATTTAATGTAACTTGTAGAATTGAAACTTACCTCTGCAGCATACTTCATGATTGTTTTCCCATCGACTGAGAAATATTCTTCAGCATGATTCTCGAACATTGTTGCAGTCATTGAACCAGAAGCATCGGTCAATAGTACTTCGAATTTGACTCTGTGTTTTTTAAAAAATGTAAATGTAGCTGCAGATTTGGTAGAAAAGTTTGTTAATGTAGATATTTCTAACCTTGGTTTTGCCATAACGTTTTTGCCGTTGCACCGGAAGCAATCAAATAGAGTTTCCTCTCTTGCATTGATGGCTTTTCGACAGTTGCTGCAGGACATGTACCAGAAGTTTTGGTCCAAAGATACAATTGATATGTTGCCTTGGAACCAATACGTTTCCCTTTTCACCTATATAAAATGGCATTACAACCTTGGATAATCATATTTCTCACTGTAAACCAAGGAAAGATGAAAAGGTATAATAGTGGAAAATAACAGCAGCAACCAAGCGAATAGGAGCAACAACATTTTATTCCTTCTACTAACTTCATAGTGTTTTGCCATGAACTAAGAAATATTGTTCAACATGATTCTCAAACATTGTTGCAGCATTCATGCTTCTCAAACATTGTTGCAGCATTCCAAAATAGACCAAAGCATATTAAAATTTGATCTCGAGGTGCGGAAAACGCAGTAAGGAAACTGTAATTGATAAGGTCTAAAATAGGAGGTCATACATTGGCATGAAAGTAACACATTCAACAACCAGCCTGTCTTAGAATGATCATAGCATCTTATAGGTTTAGAATTAGATCACAATACCACTACTGTTGAAAAAAGGCTCTCAGTACATGAATTTTGATGTAAAATTCGTCTTAAACGGAGTCCAGATAACATAGATATGGTTGTCCGAAGTTGCCCAATTAGAAACACCAAACTGCAGTTTCCGCACATCTACCTTCTTCGAATCAAAAACTGCTTCTGCCTACGCAAAATTAAGGCACAAACCTTACAGATTCTGAAAGGTATATGAGTCTAGTTTCCAAATCAAAAACCGGTGCGCAAACCTTATACCCGTGCTAAGAGATATGGCTGTTTTCGCCAGACGTGTCGGTGCAGCAAATACAAAAATCCAGCTGAACAGTCTGCGATTGAAAATTCATTTAAAATCGCATACTCAATATTATTCAGTGATTCTAACGCCAAAACATGACCAACTTACCAATCTTTAAGACCCTTAAGGACCCATAATCAAAAGGGTTGTTTTACTATAACAAAAATGATGACAAATGCAGCTCTGCAAGCTGGCCAGATTTCCATAATTCCGAAACCATCAAAAACAACTATCAATTTCAAAATTCCACAAACCCATGCTTATAATCCATCTTTATATCAACTAACAAGTATCAATTAAGGGTTTTCAAGATCAAAAATCAAGAACAAGTTAATTTACCTCCTTGAACTATGAATCAATCCAAGTTTAGATCACCCTCCTAGGTTTTTTGCTCTCTCTCTCTCTATACGTGTATAGATGAGGTTCAAAATAAGAACACGTACACTTATTTGTTCTGATAGACTCTAAAGAGTTGCAAATAGTAGAGAGCCAAGCACCCTAATAACAAAATTGCAGCATTCCAAAATAGACCAGAACATCAAATCAAGAAAAAGCAGCAAGGAAACTGTAAGTGACCAGGCCTTAAATTGGAATAACAACACTAAAATTGTAAACTGCAGAGCTATAGGGGTTGGAGAAAGCGATTATCAGTGAATATACTTACTGTTTCTGGTGTCCTTGGAACTTCTGTAACTGGTGTGATATCCTTATCTTGTGGTTCAGGTAATATTTGAATGATTGGTTTGGCCAAGAACTGATCACAAAGCTGCTCCACTTTTTCTTTGTTTGCAATACACCTATATATCGAATCTTATTAGATAAAATATTATTAATGACACTGCTCTACTTTTGTGGTGAGAAGTTATACCAAGTTTTCAGCGTATGTGCAGCGAATGTGTCTGGATTTTTAACAAAAGAACTTCCTGCTCGACTTGACAGTGAAACACCTATACAGAACAGTCTTATGTAATTTTTTTAAAAAGTTGGTCTGTCTTATAAGTAAATCTAATTGTTGTTTAGAGAATGAGAAAGAAGTGTTTAGGGTGTTAATTAACCCTAACACAAGAGACCTTATTTATATTACTTAGTGACTTATTACATAACTCCAACTATCCGATGTGGGACAAAGACTAACTATTCTAACACTAATGAATTTAGGTCAAACCATTGTATTTAGTAACTTTGATGTGAATCCCGATCAGCACTGGGTATGGGTCGGTGTTCTCTAACAGTTGTGCTCCTTCTCTTGTTATGAAATCATCCCAAAAGGTTCAGATACTTGGCTTCATCCTATCATACAACATGAGCTTTTGTATGACTTTAATGTACTTGTGAGATATAATTCTGTCATTGAACGAAGTATATAATTTCAAAGTTTGAGTATGCTTACTCTTGATTAATGATAATGATCTCCAGTGCCTTTGGATTTCCAGGTTTGCTAAGCACCTTAGGAGTGTGGACTTGTGCAATAGCTGCCAATATATTAGTTCATTCAAAAGTAACAGGTTAGTCAAATGACTTATTATACATTGTGAATGAGTGTACTATCAATAAACTAAGGATTACCAATTGCGGCTTTCTCTATCAGCATACTGGCCAAGCTATTCGAATGATATGAAATCAATATTGAGAAGCTTTTCATGAGATAGAGATTTGTCAAAAAATTGAATCAGTGTGCTTGCATCAATTGTCCATTGCCAGTCAAAATTAGCATCAACGGTTTGATACTTTATTGCAGTAAATTTCACAGTTGCATTGGAAATCAGGTAGGTGTTGTAAACTTGTAGCGTGCCTTCCAGTTTTTTGATATTGTCGTTATAGATCATTGCTTGAACTCTGTTTCCTTGTAATTTATATGAATTGCATTACATTTAGGGAGTTTATTGTCATATACTTTATGAGAGATTACACAAAACAGCTCATGTTGGATGTCATGTCAAAATTGGCATTCAAAATGAAGAAATGTCTCTTTTTCATACCTTTGCATCAGCAAGGATCAATTTCTGATACTTGATTGGACTATGTTGAGCAGATCTTGGGCTCCACTTTTCAAGGACCTTGACTTTGGCTGTCCAATTCTTAGTGTTTCTATTGATATTCTTGATTGGTGTGAGCTGGTCAGCCATCCTGAAAAATATAAGTTATGTTAGGAAAAAATGCTACTTTTTTTTTACTTTAGAATATCATTATAAAATAGAAAGATCGATAAATGTGAAGGAATGTACATTACTGTTAAAGACACTTTGCAAGTATTAGGAATTCTTGACACACAACATTTCTTGTTCTATTGTTGGGAATATTGTGATTTCCTTTTCCTGTTTCAATCAGGATTTTGACAGCTGCAGCAGTTTTTGCTTGTGATAAAGCAGCACATAATTGACCATGAGAAAAAAAAGGTTCTCTCAAATATATGCCAACATTTTTCAAAGCTTGACCTTGAGATTTATTGATTGTCATTGCAAAGCACAGCTTTATTGGGAATTGTTTTCTCATGAACTGAACCGAATACTTTTCATTATCAGATGGCTGCAATGGTATCCTATGCAGGAACACCACTTCTCCTTTTCTTTTGCCGACTGCAATTTGTGCTAGAATGGCATGATTTTGGAAATTTTGACAGATTAAACGTGTGCCATTCCATTGTCCTTGAGAAGGGTCTATGTTCCGTAGAAACATGATTGGGCATTTTTTTTTAAGAATGAGTTTGTGAGGTGGCAAGCCATTCGGTGAAAGAGAATTCAAGTAATCTTCATATTGGCCTTGATCGTTTGGGTCAATGGTAGTGTCAATGCTCGTTTGCTCATCTAGCTGTAATACACTCTGCCTCTTTCGCTTTGTTTCAGCAACACTAATCGCCTTGCCACTATCTTCTGGGCACATAGAAAATGTCTGTATAGATTTAGGAACACAAATAACCTATCCTAACCAAAACTAAATCTACAAACCAAACTATTATCCTAACAGAAGCCAAGTCTACAAACCATATAATCTAATCTAAACCAGTCTAATACTCTAATGTAAAAGCAATTGCCGTCGCCTCCGTCGATTCCACAATTCTCGCAATTCATCATCCATTGAATTATCAGCAATTCTACATCGAATCACCAATGATGAAAACTCCCTTGACTATCCTAAACTTAATTAACCATAATTAAACTTAGTTACCTAACAAAGTAATTAAAGCCTAAAGGACATACGTTGGAAAATTTTGTCCAGTAAATGGATTTATGCTTAGAATCTTTCGTAACACCTAGCTTGGGTTTTGGATCATTTTCGAAAGTAATACTCATTGAGGCAATTAAACAAACAGCTGGAGCCCATTGTTTTTTCAACATATGAGATTGAAGTCTTCATCATGAATTGAACAAGCCAATTGAAGCCACGTGTAAGAAACACAGCAACCTTCATTCAAATTGATCACTCTTACTATAGGATAAGAATATTCCTAACTAAGAGATTGAAAGCAAAAAAGATCAGTCTGTATTTTTTTCTTTCAACAATTCATGCAAGCAAATAGAAGAGAAACCAAAAGAAGAGAGAAGGAAATTGCAGTTTTAAACATGGAATTGGAGTTCCAGAGCAAGTGAACTGACCTGCGAATCTTTCAAGTGAAATCAAGCCATAGAACAATCCACCATAGAACATCAATCGAGCAAGACGTCTCTGCCGAGTATGCGTGGTTCTTCTGTATTCTGTCGAAAGGGAACTGGAAATTTCTGAAAGAGGGAATTAATTGGAAATTTGGTAGGTACGAAGTCTGAACAATCCACGTGTACTCAGTGACTCCATTTGCGCCGAGAGAGAGAGAGAGAGAGAGAGAGAGAGAGGCGTGTGATGCGGAATGAAATTTGGGTTTCAATCTCGGTGGCTCTATTAGAGAGAGAGAGAGAGAGAGAGAGAGAGCTGCAGCCACATAAGCAATGTGAAAATAGAATTGAGGAAGGGTGGATTGGTAATATCGCCGCACCAAAATCAAACCCAACTCGCTCTTTATATACAGGAGGGATATACGGAGTAGAATAGTTGTACATCGAGGAGGAAACATCTTAGCTTGAGGAGCCAAAGAAACGACAAAACAAACAAAGCAAAGCAAAGCATCACCACTGTTTTCTGCCTCTTCTGTCCCCTTTTCTCTCCTCCGACAAATTCCTCGATAATGCCCACTACCCATTCCCCGTGATAGCACAGCCCTAACCCTCAAATCTTTAATCATCACAGTCAACCAAAACTAGTTAGCGGCCATGTTTTTCGGAGGCAAAATTGTGAACTATTCATCTCGTCCCAAAATGTTTGTCCGGTCCGTAAAATGGGATCTTAAGAATAATACACTTTTTTCAAGAAAAATTCCAATTTTTTTTAACAATTTACTCTGTACAATGAAATCTTTTGATTTGTTTAAAAAGTTTGAATTTTTTTTTGTAAAAAATGTACTAATTTTTAAGTTGTTGTTTTGCAAACCGGATAAACATTTTAGAATGGATGGAGTACTGATGGAGCAGTAGTTGAAATAGCTTATGCATAAAAAAAAAATTGTCAATGGCAGTGAACGGGGGAGGGAGGGAGGGGAGAGAGAGAAAGTGTGTGGGGTAAATAATTATGTGTGCTCATCCTCATATCCTATAGATAGATTATGTTCAATGTTATATTCTTAGCCGTTAGATTAGAATTGGAGGATCCTCCAATTCTTCATGGATTGGAGATGAGCCAAACTTCTAAAAAGTGAACAGTTTCAATCATTGTTGTGAGACCGAAAAAGACCCACAAATAGTCCAAAATCGGACCGGACTAGTTAGAACCCACACCGGATAGGACCTGCCCCTGGATTTATATGGGGTATAAAACAATAGCCATTGGTATTCCAACCGTTCTAGTATTAAAATGGAAGGATAGCTGTGATACAGTTTCGAGATACGAACTTGCACATGCGCGCATGGCCAGAACTTTGATATACAGTATATGAATGACTAGCTTAATTCACCAGTACTGTATGCCTGTAATTTTGGTCAAAGGCTTGCCTTCAAATATACTCCCTCCGTCCCGGTTTATTTGTCCCTTTTTTGACTTTTTGAGAGCGTTTGACCTCTCAAAGAATTGGCTATAATTTTCAATTCGTAATGTTTTTAATATGCAATATGGATCTTGTCTGATAGATCTCAATTAGTTTTATTATACAAAATCTTCAAAATAAAAAAAAATATTATAAAATGTAAGATATAAGTATATTTTTGAAAGACACGTATTTTGACAATTAGACAAACAAATTGGGACGGAGGGAGTATTAATAAGCCTACAAGTACTTGTTCATCTTTAAGTCGTTCATTTACCCATTCATCTCGATCCATTATGCTCCTCCTCTATTTCTATTTCTAACTCCCTTTTACCTCATCAATCTGCAGAGAGAGAGAGATGGGTGACATTGCTGTTGATATTTTTCTAGAGACCTTGAAGCAGCTTATAACGAGCTCCAACTCTGATTTGATCATGGCCAAGAAAGATCAACTTCAATCTCTTGAGAACGAGATAATGTACCTGAGGGGATTTCTCAAGATTACAGAGAAGAAACGAAACGAGTATTCAGAAGTGATGAAACTGGTGATGCAGATCAGAGACGTGGTATCCAAAGCAGAGAACATCGTGGAACTATTTGTAAGTCATGCTTTCAAGGCTGATGCCTCTCCATTTCAAAACAACAATAAAAAGAAGAAAAAGAAGCAGAAAAAGAAAGAAAAGAAGAAAAAGAAGAAGGCTATTCGTGAACATCAGGATCATCTTTCTTGGGTCCTAGAAAGTGTCAAAAAGAAGATCGAGACTCTTATGGCTAACGTGAAGGAGATTTACGATGAGAATATGTATGACATTAACGGAGTAGTAGTCAAACAGCCCAAGCACTCTTCAACAAAAAGTGAAGGTATTGGTACATATTTTTCAGTATTTTAAGATTCAAAATAGTTTAGTTTCTATAAAACTCATGAGGTGTTCTATGCTTTCAGTTTCAACTATGTCGGGCATGACAATAATATCACGTCTTTAATACAGAACAAATTTTGCAGATCGAGCAGCCCCTTTAATTGATTCCATCCCTTGCAAAGCTGGAAGCCCTAATAAGACCAAATTAACTTTAATTAATTAGGCCCAATCCACCAATTTACAGTAGTAACTACACGGTCAATTTAATTAATTCTCTTCTCCAAGGGAATTAACCTGATAAAATCTGGGTCAGTCCACCATGGGCATCAATGATCTAATGCTTTTCCGCTTTTGTGATTTTTGGCTTTAGTTCTCCGTAATGACATCTTTTGCAGCCATTAATGAATCCTACAGCAAAATAATTTCTTCTCATCTTCTCCTCAACATGCATATGATATTGGAGGTTTAAGCCTCCAAATACTGATGGCACAAAATCAAGCATAATACTTCAAGTAACAAACAAATGGACTTAGGGAGGATAAGTTAAGAGGCGCTTCTGTGAACATTTTAAAAAAAAACTCACCTATGCACACATTCATATATATATATATAGACTCTTTTGGACACCGTTGTGTCTGGATCTGTGTTTTAAAGATGTGTTTCAAGACTTTCGGGACAAATATTGGCTTGGTTAAGAATCAAAATTTTGTGTTGTTTACTGCTCGATGTACTCTTATTGGTTTTCGTAATAAAAAATTTTTGTCGGTTAAAAAAAAAACTTGTCATTCATATCATCAACCATAACAATACACAACATGGACCATAATAAATTAATAATGAGTAACATGAACTACAAAAAAATATGCAGGCTAATGCTACAACAAACCCTCAATTTAGCATTAGTTCAATTGATTTGATACAACCACAATTTGTAAAGTTGAGAGACGACAGTATCGATTTGTGGAAAACCCAAAATTAGGGTAACTATCATTAAACTGGGTATATATACAATGCAAGATACAACAATTACAAAGAGGTCCTAACTAATTAACTATTTACATACTAAGGATAAATAATGAAACTCCATACAACGAACTAATTCATTAATCTAACACTCCCCCTCAAGTTGGTGTGAAGATATCGATTAAGCCCAACTTGAATGCAATAGGGTGGAAACTCTTGCTGCCAAGTCCCTTTGTGAATATATCAGCCAACTGATCTCCAGATCTCACAAAAGGCATACATATCGAACCCTCGCTCAGTTTCTCCTTGATGAAGTGCCTGTCAATCTCAATATGCTTCGTTCTATCATGTTGAACAGGATTATGAGCAATATTTATAGCAGCCTTATTATCACAGTAGAGTTTCATAGGACCACTGTCAATGAAACCCAAATCACGTAATAAGGTTTGGAGCCACAAAAGCTCGCAAACACCATGAGCCATGGCTCTATACTCTGCCTCTGCGCTAGATCTAGCAACCACCGATTGCTTTTTACTTCGCCAAGTAACCAAATTCCCTCCAATAAAGGTTCAATAGCCAGAGGTAGAGCGTCTATCATTCACAGAACCAGCCCAGTCAGCATCAGTAAAAGCCTCCAACCGCAAATGACCATGATTAGAGAACAGAATTCCTCTCCCTGGAGCTGATTTGAGATACCTCAAAATACGATAAACTGCATCCAGGTGTGAAATACGAGGATCGTGCATAAACTGGCTAACTACACCCACTGCATAGGTAATATCCGGCCGGGTGTGAGCTAAATATATCAGTCGCCCAACAAGTCGCTGATACCTCTTCTTATCAGTACGTTCGCCCATATCTCCACTCAAGTGATGATTTGGCTCAATAGGAGAATCTGCAGGTTTACAACCCAACATGCCTGTTTCTTCCAAAAGATCAAGAATATATTTTCGTTGAGCGATAAAAATACCTCTATCAGATCTTGCCACTTCCATTCCAAGGAAGTATCTCATCGCTCCCAAGTCTTTAATCTCGAATTCTTGGGCAAGTCGAGACTTCAAATTATGAATTTCATTCACATCGTCACCTGTCATTATTATATCATCAACATAAACAATAAGGACAGCAATCTTACCATCACTCCTCTTAATGAATAGAGTATGGTCAGCATGGCTCTGTTTGTAACCGAAACTCAGCATGGCTTTTGAGAATCTGCCAAACCAAGCCCGAGGTGACTGCTTCAAACCATACAGTGCCTTCTTTAATTTGCACACCTTTCCCTCACTTGCAGCGGAAGAAAAACCTGGTGGAATATCCATATACACTTCCTCATCCAGATCACCGTGGAGGAATGCATTTTTTACATCAAACTGTTGAAGTGGCCAATTCAGGTTAGCTGCACAGGAAAGTAGAGTTCGCACAGAATTCATCTTTGCTACTGAAGCAAATGTCTCCTCATAGTCAATACCGTAGGTTTGAGTGAACCCTCTGGCGACCAATCTAGCTTTGTATCTGTCAACTGTACAATCTGCATTCTGTTTAACAGTAAATATCCACTTACATCCCACTGATTTCTTTCCTCCAGGAAGTGGTACTAGCTCCCAAGTGCCATTCTTTTTCAAAGCTGTCATCTCCTCTACCATAGCTCTTTTCCATTCGGGTATGACAAGCGCATCCTTCCAATTCTGTGGAATAGATATAGAGGAAAGAGACGAAACAAAGGCATAATATGAAGGAGATAAACGATCATAAGACACGAATTGGGAGATGGGATGTAGAGTACATGATCTTTTCTCTTTTCGAATAGCAATAGGACGATCATCAATAACAGGAGGTTCAATAAGAGAAGAATCACTACTAAATAAGTCAGCTAAGAGAGGAGAATCATTAACAGGAGGAGAATCATTACCAGATGAGTCAGTTGAGGAATCTGAAACTAGAGTAGGCAACGGTGATTGACGGAGTGGTATCACATGGGAGGACTTCCTATCTTTCTGTCTAGCATAGGTCTTCAAGTTACCTTGCAACCGTGCTGGAAGTCCATCAGTGTCATCGCTCATGCCATGTGTTGCCTCTTCAGCAGATACTGTTTCTTTCTCTCCCTCAACATGATTATAAAATAAATGCTCCCCCTCACCATGGTTATACATAGTAAACATTTCTTCCTCCTGATTAGACTCCCCCTGAAGAGATGACTTGGAGAGGGAATAAAAAGACTCTCTTTCCCAAAAAGTGACATCCATGGAGACTAAAAACTTTCTAGAATGTGAATCATAACACTTGTAACCCTTCTGGGTAGGAGAGTACCCAACAAAAATACACTTATGGGCTTTATGACCCAACTTACCTCCGGAGGGGTGGGGTGCATGGACAAAGCACACACAACCAAAAACTCTTGGGGGAAGAGTGATAGCATGATAACTGCTAGGAAGACACTCCATGGGAGTCTTGAAGTTGAGAACACTGGATGACATACGATTGATAAGATAAGCGGCAGTTAAAATGGCTTCTCCCTATAAGAATTTTGGAACATTCATGGTAAACAAAAGAGACCGAGCAACCTCAGCCAAATGACGATTCTTGCGTTCAGCAACTCCATTTTGTTGTGGAGTGTCAACACAAGTCGTTTGAAACAGAATACCATGCTCATCAAGAAAAGCCCTAAAACCTTTATCAATATACTCAGTGCCATTATCACTACGAAGAATTTTAATCTTTGCATCAAACTGAGTACTCACCATCGCATGAAAAGATCGAAAACAAGAAAAAACTTCACTCTTTGATTTAAGTAAAAACACCAAAGTAGCACGAGAATAACAGTCGATAAAAGTGACAAACCAACGATACCCCTTAAGAGAAGTAACAGGAGAGGGCCCCCAGACATCAGTGTGAATAATCATAAACGGGGACTCACTTCTTTTGTTAATAGGTGCATAAAAAGAACGCTTATATTTTCCAAGCTCACATGCTTCACAAAAAAACTGACTCCGAGGACAATGTTTAGTTAGGACAGGAAAAAGTTTTTCTAAAATCCCATAAGATGGATGACCCAATCTACGGTGCCACTGATGTAACATAGAGAGACTTGGACTCATATCTACTTGCAGAGCCAGACCACTTGGCATGGGCGAAGGAGACGGACGAAGAGAAGACTCCAGATAATAAAGGCCATCACATGATCTACCACTGCCAATCACCTTCCCTGTACCCAGTTCCTGAAAGACACAATGTGTAGGAAAAAAAGTCACTGAACAATTTAAGGATTGTGTAAGACTACTAACGGAGAGAAGATTAGTAGGAAAATTTGGCACATGAAGAACTGAAGAAAGGGGAAGGGTTGGAGAGCAGTGAATGGAACCTTTCCCTGAAATAACACCAGATAGGGATCCATCTGCCACTCGAATCTTATCCTTACCAGAATATGTAGAGAATGAGTCAAAAAATGAAGAACAACCTGTCATATGATCTGTGGCAATCTATGATCCACGGAAAAGAGGATGCATTAGCTGGAATACCTGTAGAGAAAGCAGCAGTGGAGGTAGGAGCTATAGTAGATGGAGTATCAAGCCTGACCAATAGGCACCTGAGAGCTTGTATCTCCTCCCGAGAAAGAGGGCCAGTTGGAATATGGTTGGGATTACCCGCCATATCAACAGAAGGTAGTGAACAAATACCAGACAATAACAATTCCCAAAAACAACTCCAATCAAGGGAATCAACTCAAAATAAGCAATACCCAATCAATTGGGGTCCCAACCTTGAACAATCCACGAACAATCAACCGCCAACAACCAAAGATAGTAGTAACAATCTACTAAAAAATGCTGACCTGAACGTGAAACGACCTGGAAAACTCCAGCAAGCTCCGGTGATGGAAGGCAACGCCTGAAAGTAGTGGTCGGAGGTCCGAATAGGGCCAGAAGACTGTCGGTGAACCCTAGGTTTCAAATCTGAGTGGCAAATAGGGCTGAAACTGGTTGATAGAGCAGATGGTACTGTTCACGCGACACTGTTCACGATTACTGTTCACGCGACACTGTTCACGATTACTGTTCACGCGACACTGTTCACGGTTACTGTTCACGTGACACTGTTCACGGGGGTACTGTTCACGCGACACTGTTCACGGCGCTGTTCACGGCACTGTTCACGATTGGTGCAATGGAAATCCTACGTTAGGGTTAGGATCTCTGCTCTGATACCATGTAAAGTTGAGAGACGACAGTATCGATTTGTGGAAAACCCAAAATTAGGGTAACTATCATTAAACTGGGTATATATACAATGCAAGATACAACAATTACAAAGAGGTCCTAACTAATTAACTATTTACATACTAAGGATAAATAATGAAACTCCATACAACGAACTAATTCATTAATCTAACACAATTGTTTTTCTTTTTGCTCGGCAGTATGATATCAATCAGACATACAACTACTTAAATGAGAGTTCTGTCAAATAATTCAATCATAATGGGAATCATGGGATATGAGAAAATGTTCAATTCCAAAACGCAGAAGTAATTTATTTTTTGTTACATTTACTACCCCCATAACTTTTGGCTTCTCCCCTGATGGTTACCGTTCCTTTTATTTCCATCAGGAGGATCAAGTTCATCAAGAGGGAAAAACACATCCAAAGAAGTAGAAGAGAAGATGCTGGTCGGTTTCGAGGATGAGGTAGAGACGTTAATGGGAAAGCTTCATAATAGTGGAGAGGGTGGACGGCTTGAGATTATATCAATCATCGGTGCTGGTGGAGGCGGCAAAACCACATTGGCTAGAGAAGTGTATGATCATCCTTTGACGTTGCATAAGTTTGAAATTCGTGCATGGGCCAATATTTCTCAAGACTATAACAAGACCATGAAGAGGGATTTGTTAATTATTATTCTGGAATCAGCTTCCCCAGGAAAATATGAAGATTACATGGAGAGTAGTGAGGATAAGTTGGCAGAAAAGGTATATAAATGCTTGCAGGGTAGAAAATATCTCATTGTCCTGGATGACATATGGGATATTGAGGCTTGGAATGATATCCAAAGATCATTCCCTAGGGAATGCAAGGAGAGTAAAGTGTTGTTAACTAGTCGATTACCAGATAGCGTCCCCTATGTCTCTCATTGTTTGAATCCCTTACCAGAAAGTTGCAGTTGGGAGTTATTACAAAAGAAGGTAATTGTTTTAAAAACAAACGTAATATACCTAGAAATAGGGATTAAAACAAGTGCATCATTATGTTGTTGTCATATGTTTCCAATTTGTAATTTCTTTTCAAGTATTTCTATTTTGAAACATTTCTTATTGTTGTCGTATAAATTCTTAAACTCCTATTACTTGGATAGTGTTGTATGTAATTACCATTGTAAACATTTAATGTTGCCCATATATATCAAACAGGTATTCGGGAAGGAAATTTGCCCACCGGAGTTGGTGGACACCGGTAAGCAAATCGCAGAAAAATGTAAAGGATTACCACTGGCGATTGTCGCAATAGCTGGCATTCTGGCAACGAAAGACAAGACACTCGACGTGTGGGAGGAAGTTGCCAAACACTTAAGTTCGACCATTGCCAAAAACCAGAAGGGTTGTATGGAGATACTAGAACTTAGTTACAATCACCTACCCCTTCATTTAAAAGCGTGTTTTCTTTATATTGGAGCACACCTTGAAGATTATGAAATCTCCATACACGAGCTGAAATGTTTATGGATTGCGGAGGGATTTATTCAGCAAAGTGAAGGGGAGAAAAGCTTAGAGGCCGTAGCAGAAGATTACTTAACCGATCTTATTAAGAGAAGTCTCATAATGGTAGCTAGGAAGTATAAATCCCACGGAGGAATTAAATCATGTCGTGTCCATGATCTTTTGCGTGAATTATGCTTGAAAAAAGCAGAGGAGGATAATTTTCTTGTGCAAAAGAACAGTGATGATTCTTTTTCACCTTCTGCTACAAATAAGCATCGTCGCCTCTTCATTGGCCGTCAGTTCTATCGTAAGTTTCCCTTGTTTGACACAGCCATAATTGTTTTCCTTTTCGCTAGGCAATATTAGATCAATCAGACAACTACTTAAATGAGAGTCCGGTGAAATATACACAATAGTATTCTAAAATATGTAGCTCAGAGATTGTTCATATTGAAGACTATTTATTCATAAATGGGATATGATCATATGAGAATTTCTTCAATTCCAAAATGCTGATAATTTATTTTTTCTTACATTTACTACTAACTTTTGACTTCCCCTTGATCGTTACCCTTCCTTTTATTTCCATCAGAAGGAATAATCGCATCCCACGTAGTAGAAAAGAAGGCAGTGGTCGGTTTCAAGGATGAGGTAGAGACATTAACGGGAAAGCTTTGTGATAGTGAAGAGGATGGAGAGCTGGAAATTATATCAATCATTGGTGTTGGTGGAGTCGGCAAAACCACGTTGGCTAGAGAAGTGTATGATCAACATTTAACATTTGAAATTCGTGCATGGGCTAATGTTTCTCAAGACTATAACGAGACCATGAAGAGGGATTTGTTAATTATTATTCTGGAATCAGCTTCCCCAGGAAAATATGAAGATTACGGGGAGAGTAGTGAGGATGAGTTGGGAACAAAGGTATATAAATGCTTGCAAGGTAGAAAATATCTCATTGTCATGGATGACATATGGGGCATTGAAGCTTGGAATGATATCCAAAGTTCATTCCCTAGGGAATGCAAGGGGAGTAAAGTTTTGTTAACTAGTCGACTACCTATTCAACCAGATTCTGTCCGCTGCATCCCTTATTATTTGGATCCCTTATCAAAAAGTTGCAGTTGGGAGTTATTACAAAAGGAGGTATTTGTTTTTAAAACAAAATGTTGTACGTAATATAACAAGAAATAGTGATTTAAACGAGTGCATCATTATGTTGTTGTCATATGTTATTTCTTTTCAAGAGTTTCTGTTTTGAGACATTCTTATTCTTGTCATATAAACTCTTAAACTTCTAATACTTGGATCAAGTTGTATGTAATTCCAACTGTACACATCTAATATCGCCCATATATATCGAACAGGTATTCAGGGGGGAAAATTGCCTGCAGGAGTTGGAGGACATCGGTAAGCAAATCTCAGAAAAATGTAATGGATTACCACTCGCGATTGTCACAATAGCTGGCATTCTGGCAACGAAAGACAAGACACTCGACGTGTGGGTGGAAGTTGCCAAAGATTTAAGTTTGACCATTGCCAAAAACCAGGAGGTTTGCATGGAGATACTAGAACTTAGTTACAATCACCTGCCCCTTCATTTAAAAGCGTGTTTTCTTTATATCGGAGCACACCTTGAAGATTATGAAATCTCCGTACACAAGCTGATATGGTTTTGGATTGCAGAGGGATTTATTCAACGAAGCGATGGGCTGAAAAGCTTGGAGGCCATAGCAGAAGATTACTTAATCAGTCTTATTGATAGAAGTCTCGTAACAATAGCTAGTAAAAGTCAATACTCCAGAACTATTAACGTATGTCATATACATGATCTTTTGCGTGAATTATGCTTGAAAAAAGCAGAGGAGGATAATTTTCTATTGCAAAATTACGGGGATGATTCATTTTCACCTTCTGCTAAGCATCGTCGCCTCTTCCTTGGCCGTAAGGTCTTTCATAAGTTTCCCCCAAGGCCTCGTGCTCGAAACCTTCGATCTTTTCTGTACTTCTCCTTGCCAAACTCCTCAGATTCATCGCTTGAACAGAGTGATCTTCTGTCATTCTTTGTTGAAAACTTCAAACTTCTCAGAGTGTTGCATTCAATCTTCGCTACAAGCCTACGAGAAATAGTAAAAGGAGATCTAGTTCATTTGAGATACTTAGTCGTTACATTACCAGCAAGATTTGGTTTCCACCGTGTACCGAATTCTTTTCACTACCTCTCAAACCTAGAATTCCTTAAATTCCAAGTTCGGGACGGGGTCGAGATTTCGTTGCCTCGCCATATAGTTAAGATGGTTAAGTTGAGGCATCTGTATACTAAAAATGGGAAATTCGAATATCATGTTCGTTATGATGAAGATGAGGGGAATATGTTGCATAGCTTACAAACCTTGTACCGAATGTGTATTTGTGCACATTGCCTACCTTTGTTGAAAAGGACTCCCAATCTGAGGAAGCTAGGACTTAAAGGACATAATGATGTGAAGTTCGCCGACCTAGAGTCCTTAAAATTCCTTGAGATACTCTATGTCGAGTGCAAAAACATTCAACTGAAGCTTCCTCCGACTCTTATGCGGCTAACTTTGAAATATACGAGATTGCAGTGGGACGAGCTGTCAATAATCCTCCAAACCCTGCCGAGCCTTGAGGTTCTCAAATTATTATACAGCGCCTGTGAGGGACCAATTTGGAACACAAGTGAACTTGAGGACTTGAAGTTTCCTCAACTCAAGTACTTGAAGTTATTAGATCTGAATATCCAGAAGTGGATTGCTTCCGAAGATCAATTTCCGAGACTTGAGGTCTTGGTGATTCAAAAGTGCAAAAGACTGGAGCAGATCCCGATTGATTTTGCTAATCTAAGCGAACTTCGCGAAATTACGTTACATCATTCCCGTGTCTCTGCAGAGGAATCGGTCAAGGAGATTCTTGAAAATCAAAGAGATACAAAAGGAGATGATGATTGCCTAAATCTCTTTACCTTAGAGAATAATGCGGTATATGATTGCAGTTTACTTGGGGCTGACGGGCGAATATGAGTCTGGTCAGAAAGTGGGGCGCTGGGACGTGGAGGTGATTTTCATTTGGGGTAGTGGAGAAATGGTTTTCCATTTACTGGGTTAGTATCTCTGTTTCCATCTATATGTATTGTTCCACCAAAATTTTGCTTTGTCTATTTTGACATTGGTTTAGTTTGTTCATTGCCATAGCTGATTTGTGATTCAATTCCATGCTTCCCTTCAATAGATAAGCAAAGGATATTCACATCACAACACATTCGTCATCTACCCCATAGAGAAATCAAACAAGCATTCTCTGTTTATTTTTTCAAATAACTCAAGTGTACCGGGCCAGCTTACTAATTTTGGAAGCCCAATTAAAGTCGGAATAAACCTTCGTGTAGATTACCCAAAAGAATTGATAGCACCCAAGAGATTTCTATTACGCCCCAGCTTTTTGTTAATTATTATTTATATTTGCACTTATTAATTAGATGTTTTGGTTGGGTCCTAATTGTTACTTTGTGCACACAATGGGTGTTATTGATACGATTGTAATTTTTGGAGTATAGGAATTCATTTTTTAAAGTAAATTTTACAAGTACGATAATACATTTGGTATTAGACTAGATTTCATAATTAGTGGAGTATCTAGTTTATATTAATATTATTATACCTAGTAGCTTATTATTAGGTCCAAGAGAGAACGTGGGTCGGAGGAAGTTAGGCTATATTAGACTAGGGTTATATTATTTGTGGGAGAGAGAAGCCGCAGTCGAGGGTTTTGCCTAGTTGAAGATTTTCCCAAGTAATAAGTGGTTTGTTCCTCTTCATTCTTCTTCTCTCTTTTCCTTCTTTTTCTTTTCCCACGTTACAGAAGTTTATGGGTTTCAACTAGAAAACGAAACTTGGGTTTATTGGCGGTGTGGATTGGGTTTATTGGTGGTGTAGCTAATGAGGGGATAAAAGATTTTGTTTTTAGTTTTGCATAAGTTCCACTGAAAACAATTATCTGTCTTATGCAATTGAACTATGGAAGTTTTATGTTACCATAGATGCATGGTGGTCGTGCTTGTCGGAGAATAATGGGTTGATGGTGTTGTGCTGGTTTGGCGGTTGTGTGGTGTTTGTGTGGTGTTTGTGTGCATGGCTGTTCGTGGTGAGTTGAAGTGGTGATGTGTTTGCAATTTTGGCTTATAATGCGTGTCGAAACTAGTTACTCTTTTAGAAAGGGGAACGTTTGTTTGGTGTTGTTGGAACTTGGAAGGAACATATCGGGTACGTGGGGAACAGATCATTGTTTGGAGTTGGAAATAAAATAAGGTTTAGAAGTTTGTGGGGCTGCTGTTGGTATAATAACTTGGGAACAGATCATGGTTGGTTTGGGTTTTTTGGTAGTACTTGATATTCCTAGTTAGTTAGTCAGTGTGAATTCATAATAGTTCAATCATTTCATATGTTCTATTATTTTGTTCAGGTTAGCCTCTTTTTGCTTTTTTCGGTTGCATTGTTTTTTGGCCCAAGTGAGTGGTTAAATATGTTACGTACTTTTGAACTTTCCTCGGGTCCCTTAAACAATTCTTTAGAAAAATTCATGTTTGTTAATTGAAAATACACAAGTATTTATATTTTGTTCTTCGAATTGCCATGCGATAAACTTTTGGTAATATCAGTTGTTGTTATCTTTTTGGTGAGAACTTGGTGAATATTAATGGGAATAGTTATTTTTGAAAGTCCAAGAAAATTATGTTGGTGACCTAAATGCTCAATGGCTTTCTTTTGCCGGATTATCTTAGGAAAAATTACCACGGATTGCCAATCCTGATGACTCTAAGTTCGATATTGGATCCAATTTTGAGATAATTATTTATTGGCCATGGTTCCATTTTGTTGTGGTTCCCCATTGGTGATGGACATAATGTGGTGATCACCAATAAGAATTATTATTGGTATGATTCATTGGTTTACTTTGATATTCTATTGTTAACCTCGTATGCCAAATTATGATGTAATGGAAACTTATTTTAAATCCTATTTTCAAACTTTATTTAATATACATGCTTTGTCATTCACTAATCTCGTTAGGTGATTAATTTTTTTCAACATCTTTTTCAGGCAAGCCGGGGAGTTAGGCAATGACTCTGGCGGTAGCTTAGGATTTCTTTTGGTGGACCTCGTGTCTCATAATAGTTTAGTGATTTATTTATCACTTCCACAATTGAAATATTTTGTTAGATATTTGCATCTTTTTTATTTTTGTTGATTCATCGATTTTCTTGGGTTCACGGGATGCTGTGCCCCATGTTTTTGACTAGATCCATTTGATTTGAGTTCTTCACAATAAAAAGATTGTCCGTGGGTGCAGGGTGTGGTTTTCCTGTTTTTCCTCTCAGTGGTGGCAGGGCTTGTGGGGTGTCTGTTATTGTGGTTGATCTGGTGGGTGTGGGCTGTGTCTTGGGGTGGTGTGAGTGGAGAGTGTCTCAGTTTTTGTTTTGGTCTGTGTCAGGCTTGGGTGGGTGATTTTGGTCTTTGTCAGTTGTTTCTGTACTGGTCTGTGTGTTACTCTCTTGACTGTTTTTATCAGACTCTCTGATCTGTTTCCAGCTGGTACCTTGTATGATGCTTTTCATTGTGTTTCATCCTGCGAGCCCCTCTCTTGTTTCTAAAGACCCCTGGTTTTCTATGCTGATCATATTTTCACCATAGAGAGCCTCATCTTGGTTCCTGTGGTTACTGTTCCTGATGCTGCTGCTGTTCTACTTCGTATAAGGTGATGGGTGCTGTTCTTCACATTATGGCTACTGTTCTTGATGCTGCTTCTGTTCTACATCATTTAAGGTGAGGGGTGCCGTTCCTCTTATGTTTCTGAAGACCTCTGGTTCTCTATGATGATCCCATATTCACCATGGAGAGCCTCATCTTGGTTCCTTAGGCTTCTGTTATTGATGCTACTGCTGTTTCTACATCATCTATGGTGATGGTTACTGTCTTTGTTGCTAGCTGCTGCAGTTTTGCATCTCCTAATATGATGCACTTTACAATTCTTCATCATGGTCTGCCTCCTTATGGTTCTTATGGGAAGTGGTTTACTTAGTTGTGGTGGGATGCTGCTGTTGTTCTGGTCCACTCTTGATGCTCTAGATACTTTTGGATAAGGGTATTTTATGGTGATGCATTATTGCGCTGCGTCACCATAGAGTGCCTCTTGCTGCTGTTGCTGTTATTGATCTCAGGCTATTGTCTCACTTACAACACCTGCCAAATGGTGTTTCATACTGCTGCTGCCGTCGTTGGGATATCCTGCTTTTGTTATGCTCTCTACCCTGCCTATTTGATGTTGCTCTATGCATTGCGAAATGGTTCTGCTACTGTTCGTTCTGCCATTCTGATGTTGGTTTGATGCTGTATTGATGGAATTCTCTGGCTCAGGTTATGCTAATGCTATTCAATCGAATGGATATGTCTACTGCTATGGAAGGGTTGTTTTAAGTTTTACGATTATCTTGGATGGTGTCCCTAGAATTGTAGGAGTATCGTACTCTGGGGTTCATTCAATCGATGTTATCTTGGATCATGTAAAATTTATTTTCCTTTATTTTATTTTCTTTTAGCCCTATGTTTTGTATCATCCTTTGTGGCGTGCATTTGTCAGTCTCGCTGTACCCTTTGTTGAGTTATTAATAAATTTTATTGCCGATCAAATAAAAAAAATATTGCCGGTCGCTTATTTATTCATTGCTTTGGTAGTTAATTTAATTTCTTTTTAGGCTGCATGTTCTACGAGTTTGGGTCTTGTAGTTTATGGCCAGCCACTACCTTTTTGGGTGTGATAGTTTGAACCTAAAACCTTAGGGGCAACCAATTGTTATGGGTCTCAAAACCAACCTCTCTCTCTACCCATGGTCCCCCAGTAAACCTTTTTTATTTATCTCTCTTCACTCATTACCCCAAAAACTTTTCTCAAAACTCAAACTAAGCAAAGTTTTAAGTTTCAAACCTTCGCCCCTCCTAATTTTTTACGTGTACATGTTACTTGTTTATTTTTCTTTCTTTGTTTGAAACCTTTTCATTCAAAAGTTAAATGAACAAGCATTTGGGCGGGCAAAGTTCGCGGATTTGGTCCAAATGTAATTCAGGTCACAAATACAACAAAAACAATAAAAATATTTGTTTTCAATGTAAGGGTAAAAAAAATCCTTTTTCAGTGACGTAATAAAAAAAATTTAAGGATAAAATTAAAAATCAAATATCCGCACGTTCTTCCTTCCCCTCCTGCCACACAAACATGTTATTAATAATCAAATGATCTAATCCTATGCGAAGCAAAAATGAACGAATTATTTATCTCCTTATTAATAATCACACCTCACTACCAATCCCAATCTAAGACCTTAATAAATAAATAAAAACCTACCCAGGTTAATTAGTGGGAAAGTATGATAATTAGTGGATAGTACGTGAAACCGCCACCAGATGGAGTCATTGCATTCTGTTAGCTACTAATAAGCACGACTTTAAATTGTTGTCTACTTATAACTTTTCAATTGGTCGTTGGTTTTATCTCCAGCCCGTACATATTCTACATCCTCCTATGCTTGCTTTTCTCTCGATCAAGCATTCCTGGGCTTAGCGAAGAGAGTAGGAGTAGCATTTAGGGAGGAACCAGTGAGATTTTCCAAAAAAAGGTCGACGTAGCTAGTTCTTGCTTGTTAAGTTGTTATCAACTGCCCAGCAACCTAGATGAGGCAAAACCTGCTCGTTCTATTGAGAAAATATTGGGCGAAAACTACTTGGGTGATGAAGAGGAAGATATTAGTAAATTCATGAGTACGGAAGCCAAACGACCCACGGGTCTTTGTTCAGGGTTCTAAGTATAATGATTGATTCTAGTCTTTTCAGGAGTGGGTTTTCTTAGGTGTCTTTTGGGTTAGGATGGGTCTTGGGTCAGGTGTTTCTTCTTTGGGTTTTTAGGCCTTGGTTGGCCTCTCGCTATCAAGAGCAGTTATTTTTCCTGATGATTGTTGGATCCTTCTTTTTGGGTTCACTCTTTCTCTGTTTTGATGCTTCGTATTTTTGGATTATTTTAATCTTTGTAATTTATTTTCAAAGATTAATAAAATTCTTTTTGCTGTTAAAAAAAAAAAAACTACCCGGCCACCTCTTTAGTCTTTAGCTCATCTCTTGTCAACGCTAGCTAGCAACTTACAATAAAATGATGTCATTTCAACTCAAGAAGTTCAACACTAAAGCGTAGAACTGGATCGCGATAACGGGTTTCTAAAAAATCCAAATGTCCAAGTTCTTTTATACACCTATTCTGACTTCTGAGAATCTATCGATAAAAAAAAAAACAAAAAATTCTCCCTTGATCTAACAATAGAAAATACAAGGAAAAAATCGATGTACAAGGTTCATACGTCTCGGGTCGGATTTGCTGAAAAATGCCTTTCAGCACGACTAATTTTTAGTAAAAATTTTAGTTTAGAAAAAACGGTCTATACCTTTTAATACCTTTTAGTTTAGAAAATAAAAAGCACATATTCCTATATATTTTTTATACCTTTTAATAATCATTCCCATTTATTAGTGTCAGCCTAGGGAGCTGATTTTCCTATAAAAAAAATATGGATACATAAATAGTAAATCTGTCCACACAGATTGAGATATGGGGCTCACTACGGGTCCCACACAAATAATCTGAGCCGTTCGTTAAATTTAAAATATGTTTTCAAGGGCCTACGTGAAAAATCAGCTCAATCCGTTATCTATAAGTGCTCGATCCAATCATCTAACTTTTCATTCAAGTTTTAAGATTCTAAAAACTGAACGAAAAGTTGAATGATTGGATCGAGCACTTATAAGTGGTGGATTGAGTTGATTTCTCACAGAGAGCCTTAAAAATATGTTTTAAATTTAATGAATGGATCGGATCATTTGTGTGGGACCCGTAGTAGGCCACACATCCCAATATTTGCAAGATCAATGAGTGTCATTAGCTCTACTGATACATAAATGATGCTCAATGTAGTTTCTCGTGAGTCGAGTGAGCATTTTGTTGGAGGATCGGGAGGTCACCAATAACAAGACTCAACAATCAATTGTTGGTTTGTCATTTTAGTTTTGTTTTTTAATTATTATCTTACTTCTTTTTTAAATTATTATTTTATTTTTTAATTATTATTTTCTCATCTTTCTCTATTTCTCCAATTATTATCTACTTTTCAATCATTACCATATTTCTCTCTCTATCCACTATCAAAACTAAACTAAACTAAACTGTCAACCAAACAAATTAAGATCTCTTCCAGGAGCTTTTGAATTTTTCTTGATCAAACTGGAAGAATCAATCTTATTTCCAACACATTTCACGGGACTTTTATGTTTTGTTTGAATTGGAATTTGAAATTTTTTTTGAAAAATTGTAGGAGTAATGAGTGGAGAGATAAAGAGAGAATGTTAAAAGTATGGTGAATTTTTTGAAAAATTCTTTTTAAGTTCCGAAGAGAACAAGGCATTATAATAGTCATGATTGTTGCTTGATCTTTCTACCCACAACTTATTTCCCGCTTTTGGAATCCTAAAAACTAGAGTCAAAACTCTTCACTTCACCCAACACCAATATCCCCAGGCCCAAAGTTCCTTTTATCCCCCCCAAAAAATAACCCTTTTTTTTTTTTTTTGAAATGACCCAAAAAAATAACTCAGCTAACGTATCACAATCCCCACTTGTAGGTGGACAAAAATGAGAGTGGCTCTAAACAGCACAGGATCGTAACGGCTACTCGTGCCTTTTGACTGGAATCTTGGTTCATCGTTGGAATCTTAATCTGCAAATCAGATAAGGGGGTGAGCACACCTTTGCTTCTCGTGGCAAAGGCCCTCCGACGCCAAAGTTAGCATCATGTACTAGCAGAAAACCCTGATAACAGAAAACCCTAATTATCAGTAGGAGAACGGAATGTATGCAATGTATTGCGTACATTTTAGCTCTAGGTTAACTTGTATTTATAGATTTGCATATGCTTGCTTTTTCCAAGCATCTTTGTTGCCATAGATTTCCTATCTTGTATAAGACATTTTGGATTATCGTTCCCTTATCAATTCATTACCCTAGTCCTTTTAGGACTCCTTTCCATAGCTAGCCAAACATCTCATTCCTGTAGCATATCTCTCCTCGATCCTATTGTCTCGAGATCTTATTCCTTTACTGAATTTCACTGTTCTGGAACCTTCCAGAGTATCCTTGCATCTGAGGCTGTTTTCTCCATAATTCTCCTCCTGTTCGACTCTCTTATTGTTGAACAAATTGCTTAGACCAGTGACTTCACATGTCACCGTTTCATCGCCTTGTACAGACCTCCAGGACCAATGACTTCTCATACCGCTGGTCCATATCGCCAACCACCGTCTTGCACGGTGACGTATCCTGTCTTACTCAAACCATGGTCCCACGTACCACGTGTTCAGACCTTTTTTCTGCCTATTCGGAAATACCTCCCTACAATTAATCCCCACTGTAGAATTTTCAAATTCAAACTTCACTTTTAGTTCCACTCAATAACATCAATCAACAAACAAAAGAGGATAGCTCTTCGGTGTCTCCCTCCGTTTTGAAGACACCATAAAAAAAAAAGGCATGATAAAACCAGTTGAAACATACCGCTCCATTTTGGAGACACCATAAAAAAATTGCATGACAAAACCAATTGAAACATAACTAAAACCGTACAAGTAAGGCATAACAAAAAAAACTTCTTACCGAAAGAACCGGCCATTGGTGGAAAAAAAAAAACTCCTTTACCCCCATCCCGTCTAACCACGGTTAACAATTTTTTATTCTCTGCATCCAATCTCTACAAGTCCTTTATCTCCGTCTTCCACGTTTATCTCTTTCCACCCGCGTTCAACCATTCATCTCCATCTCCATCTCCATCTCCATCCCCTACTATTCTCTTCTCTCCTTGCCCTCTTCCCTTCTGTCCCTGCCCCCTCCTCTTCCTCCGTCACACCTTGCATCCACCCCGACCTTGCGAGATTGAGTGAGACAGAAAGAAGGCAGATGTTGCTAGGAGGAGATCGAGAGGGGAACCGAATAAAGAAAGCAGTCTAGTCTCGAAAAATCAGTGATGGAATGGACCATGATCCCTTGATGGAGAACACTTACCTGTGAAGCCTTTAGCCTATCCTTCTATTGATAGGTTAAGTCCAAAGCCCCCGACGGGGGTGAGTATCAAATTCGTTTGAATCGTCGCTAGGTTTAATTAGGAACTTCTCGGCGCCGCCCCCACCAGGAACACTAACGGCGCCGCCCCCATCAGCAACGCCTTCGTTCCAGATCCGCAACCTAGGTTCGATGAGAAGAAGAAGGCCGACACATCTCGCCGACCTTAACCCAATATTTGAGTTTGGGTAAAAGTTTATTCCTTGTTTTTAAGAAATAATTTTTTAACTGCCCATTATTCGTTGAAATCTAATATTTTGTGTTAAATCATGTATTTGTTGAAATATAATTTTTTTTACTGCCCATATTTGTTGAAATATGATATTTTGTGTTCGATCTTGTATTTGTTGAAATAAAAACTTTTGTGTTGTTGAAATAAGCTATTCTAGAATTGATTGTTGTTGAAATCTGGTATTTTCTGAAGCTCGTAGTCTTTGAAATCATAACCCATTATACGACTTGTACAGCTAAGTAATAGCGATGTTGAAACCTTATCCACATTCCGTTAGGAAGTTAGGGAAAACTGATTTTGTTTCCATTTTTGTGTGTACGATATGCATTTGTGATTGATACAATTTTATAGACAGCCTGATAGTCACTCTCTTTCCCTCTAGTTCTGTCATTAATTGGAAAGGGCATCAATATTTTCTTCTTCTGTCAGTGTGGTTGCTTGCCTAAAATCATCTTCAGCTACACGTCTTAGGTTAATCATACTTAGAAGTATAATTTGTACAACAGCCCCTCCTATCTGATAGGAAAAGACCGTCTCACATTGATTTACACGGGCGCGAATCCTAAGTTTGTCTATGAAGAGCGAGTGTAATTGGGTTAGTGTCTATATATAATTGTTAATTGCTTCTGTGATTAGGAATTGATAGGGCCTCATTAGTAAGTGCTACAAGATCTCGCGTGCAATGTTCTAAAAAGCGCTCGGCGCTAGGCGGGCGGTCGACCACCTTCAAGTTTCAAGACCTATTAATCGGCCATTAATCCGCCTTTTAGCAATTAGTCGTTTTTTTTTTTATAAATATTCTACAACCTCCCTACCATCAATGATCACAGTTTTTCTAGTTGATGTGATATATCTTCTCTACCATCAATACTTACTACTTACTACACGTCTACCGGTCTACACGGCTATGGCCTACACCAAACGGTCCAAACAATAAATTTACAATACTACACTACTCTACCACTCAGACTCAAGTGTTAAATTTTGTAAAAAAAAAATACTACTTACTACAGAGAGGGGGGATCAAGAAATCACAGAGAGAGAGAGAGAGAGCGAGAGAGAGAGAGAAATTACAAAGAGTGAGGGGGATCAAGAAAGAGGGATCGAGAGTTACAGCAGCCAGAAGTGAGGTGCAGTGGCGGTGAATGGTGATGAAAGGCATCAGCGATGACCGGCGTCGGTGATGAGAGGCGATCGTCGATGTACTGGCATCGGCAGTCGGCGATAACTGGGTTTCTTCCCAGACCCAGATCGATGAGAGGCTAATCGAATGAGAGCCCTAACACAGTAATTCGAAGCCCTAAATAACCTGGTATGAGTATAATAGTTACCCCCCTTCATTTTCTAAAAATTCAAATTTACCCCGCCTAATCGCCCATTAGCCAATTAATCGCCCATGAACCGATTAATCGCCTATCACCGCCTAGACGCCAACCTATTAAGCGGCGATTAATTGCCACCAAAGTCGATTAATCTTCTAGGCGCCTAATTCAACCTTTTAGCCATTAATCTCATCGGTCAGCCCAGATTTCCAATTAATCGCCCATTAACCGGCAATTAATCCCGCCTTTTAGAACACTGCTCGCGTGTCTTGAGATGTAGACGAAGATACATTTTTGAACATTTATAGTCCATTGATTAGTGTTCTGAAAAAGAAACGTCTCTGGTGCTTTAACGATTTTGAAAATTTCGATTTGTGAAGGGAATGCTTATTTGGTCAATAAGGATCTAGAGGAACAAAGAATGTTTTGCTCTGACCACTAAGCACCCTATTCTCAACCACTTGACTAGACTAAGTTATTGGTTTCGATACACAGAGCAATTGAACTTCATGTTTGATTTATAGTTTAGGATTTTCTCCCTTGTCCTGTCTTCGTAAAAATCTGGACACCTTGTGTGCACTAAACAAACTAATCCTTGAGTCTCAATCTATCAGCGTAGGCGATGGCCCAGTTGAGTTGTCATTGTTGTGGTCTAAAAGCGGTAAGTGAGTAATAGTTTTTCATGTACTGACTAACTTTTGACAAATTTTGCAGAGAGTTCTGCCTCATTGACAAACCCGCAAAGTTTATGGTTAAACCATGTCCCCTTCACCTTTTTTCATCTTGATTTTTGCCATCATTAGGGGTCTATTACACCTGTAGAGCCCCATATTTCGTCTGAACAGTGTCTCGGACAAGGGAGTGTTCCCCCCTCTCACACCCTCTCCCATCGCCTTTTCTCCTTTCATTTAATGAGAGGAGACTTCTTTGCCAAGTGAATCAGCCATTCAGCCATTGCTTGGCTGATTTACACCCCTTTCTCACTCCATTGCCTCCTATAAATAACCCCCCTTGTATGATCAAGCAAGGGGTTACAAGTTTGAAAGACTACAAAAATCACAACTCTTCCATAAAGCCCTAGCCTCTTGTTCTTATCTTTCTTGCAAAGCAAAGCCATTAACAAGCTTCCACACAAAAACACCACCATCCATCCATCCATCAAGCTCAAGCTCAATTACACTTTCAAAACTCAAAACCAAAGGTATAACACCTTTGTGTTGCATTCTGTTCTCCTTGAGGGGAGCTGGCAGGGTCAAAGCCGGTAGTCAATACCAAGTCCTGGCCCTAAGGCTTGCATGGTTTTAAAAACCATAGTGGCAAGGACTAGCGCGCGCCAGTCCATAGCACGCGCGTGCCTATCCATGGCTGCGCGCGCAAATCTTGCGTGGGGCCTGGGGTATTGTTGTTTTATGCTTTCTTTTCCGTACATATCACTACAAGCATGTTAAAAATCAGTTTTCCTTTGTTAAAACTATTAGTTGTATTTCAATACCCATATCTGATGCAATGGAATACCCCTGGGATCTTTCTGGACGTGTCGCAGAACCCAATAATATGTAAAACCAAGCATTAGTTTGCGAACTCAACCTGCGTGCAACAGTGGGCGACCCGCTTGCGCAGTCTGTTCCCCATTTTTCCGTTGGGTAGGCGTGAGCGGAAAATCTAATGGCGCGTGTGCTGTATGAGCGCAGGCGTGCCAGGACTTATCATCGTCCAACGTATGGAAGGCGTGAGTGCGCCTCGATCTGACTTCGTATGTAATGCGACTGCGTGTGACCCAAAGGGTAAGGCTACAATGAGGTTCGTGGTTTTGCCACAACGAAAGTGGACTTAAAATTTTCCAACTGTATGAGAAAAAGTAGAGAACATTGTAGAATAATTTTATTATATCGTAATAATAAAATTGGGGATTCAAGAGAAATATGAATAACTTTATTATGTCGTAATAATAAAGTTGGGGTACAAGAGAGATAGAAATGAGGGAGAAATGAGATAGTTGCTTCGCTGAGAAGGCTTTGGTTTTAAGCGTTGAGCTTGATTGGTATGTGGATCCTTTTTTTTTCTTGAGTTCCTCTATTTATAGGCAAGGCTTCACGGTTTTTTGCATGCAGATGAATTCTTTGCCTTCTCTCGGTGATGCCAAGTGTCCCATGTTGCCATTTTTTTCCTCCAGAATGGCGGTAATGGGAAGTTAGCTTCCTGATGCACATGCTTTTTCCCAATCAGGGGTAGTTATCAATATGGTAATGGGCTTCTTCCATTCACTGCTCATGTAGGAATAAAAGAAAGTGGGCCATTTGACTTGTGTGGCATTCATCCCCACTAACTCACTCCATTTTTTATGGGATAGTTCCAGAAGGTAACAAGGGTAATGGGCCACGTGGCTGTCCTTCTTTTATGGACATGAGGGAATTAAAAGCCATTTGTCTTCGAAAAATGGCCAGTAAACTTACCAATTTCATGGATCTGCTTCCAAATACTCATTTCCAACTATGAGCCTTTGGATTTTGGTATACGATTAAACCCAGTATACTCTTCGGCTATAGTCGGATTAAGCTAAAATTAATTGGGCCCACCCAACATTGTCTTGGCCCATTAATTTGTCAACCCAAAATATTTTTATTTCTTGGCCCATTTAATCAGACAATAATCAAATGGCCACCCAACGCTTGCCTAGGACTAGGTGCCAAAAACGGGTGTAAACAATGCCCCCCCGTGCCTAGATTCTTTACTTTTAGGATCAAGGCATGTATAAAAAATAAAACTGTTTTTGGCATCCAAACAGTCCTCTGTTGTAGCATATCTTCTTTTGTTTGCCTTGCCTATGGACTTGGTAGGCATTAGGCATTTCCATGTTCCCTTCAGACCTTTGACAAAATTCTCTGAATTTAGACCTTGGAAGGAGTCTACCAGCTGTCTTTTTGTTGGACATGCCTTTCAAAGGCCTCTCTTAGAGATGAATGCCTTATTTTGCATCCTTCAGAGCTTCTTAGAGTAATTTGATGATGCTCGCACTTTTTATCAGGCCTATTTCCACCAACAAAAGCTTGTGTTCAGGTCTAATCGTAAAAGAAACGATTGAACCATGAAAAGGTCTAGCAAGGACTGAACCTCATATTGGAAGGACTGAACATCCACTTTGAGTGCTCATAATAGTGATTCAGTCTTACGGGAAAGGTCTAAAATTTTGTTTGAATTGCTCATAATATTGGCTCGGGCCTAAACAAAGAGCTCAAAGAGTATTCGTACTTGTAGATAGGGCTTGTGTCCAGGCCTTGTTGTAGAGAAACCATAAACCCATGAAAGGCCTAAAAAGGACTCGAAGTATGTTGAAAGGCTTGAACTCTTGCATAGAATGCTTATAAAAGTTGTCCAGGCCCAGACAAAAGGCTTAAAGGGCCTTCGCACCTGTAGCAAAAGCCTGTTTACACTAATAGAGTCCTGCGTCCAGGCCTGGCTGTATAGAAACCATAGAACTTCGAAAAGGCCTGGAAAGGACTGAAAATATATTTGAAGGTCTGAATCTCTACTTTGAACTTTCGGGCGTGCTTAATGAAATAAAAGGCCTCCACCTCTGCAGAAAAGGCCCAGTAAAACTCTGATAGGGCCTATTCAAGGACTGATAAGCCATGGCCGAACATTTTAGAAGTGCTTGTTCGGCCCATGAAGGACTTTTCTTTGCTTTTAGCCCTTCTTGACACCACTTTGGCGTTTTTGTGTAAGCCAAGTGAACAACACTTGCTTTTGATGTGCCCCACAAATCCAACGTGGGCGCAATTCTACACACTTTAGGCCTAAAATTGGCCTAAGCTGATAATACCTTTTGGAAGTTTGGACAATGCCAAAAAGGCCTTCATGAACCGGGGGAGGAGGGGGATCACTGATTACAAATGAATTGGAATCAAGCCCTAGAGTGTTGCCGCTTTCCTCCTCTTCATTTGATTCCTCTTGATCTAGAACAGGTGCAACATGCAATTTAGTCCTGCCCATAGGGCTGATGGCAGGTCTGGATCTTTCTTGATTTGTATCTGTTAATTGCTCACTGCTCAGGACTGAATCTGGATGTGGTGACTCTTCAGACACTTGAGAAAGCTTTTGAGAGAAAAGAATGGGTTGATCTTGCCTCAAAATAGGACTTTCTATATTCTGGCTTATCTCAGGTCTAACATTTTGCTCCCTTTGCGTTGAGACAGACCTATCTTCTCGCTCCTCCAGGCATGAAAATAGCTTACCATCCAAAAGTTTTTGGAACACTCCTGAATGTTGGCTGTTGCGCTCAGATCTGAGACTGTTGCCTTGATCATTTTGATATTTATCACCCAGATCTTGCCGCTGTTCAGGAATCTTCAAAGGACTAAGCTGAGAACTTTGCCCCCCGAGTCCAAGTTCTTGGCCTCTTTGCCCCCCAAGTGTAGGATTCTTGGAAGCTAAGGGCTGAGAAAAACCTGGAGGTCTGATATGCCCACTGGGAGCTTGTTGAGACTCTTGCCCCCCCGAGCTCAAGTCCTTGGCCTCCTTGCCCCCCGAGTGCAAAACTTTCAGCGGTTAAGGACTGAGAGAAACTTGGAGGCCTGAAGTGCTTGCTAGAAGCTTGTTTAGACACATTTAGGCCTGAAGTTTGGCCTAAAGTGCTAAATTGTGACAACGATGGTGGAGTAAGAGTTGACTTCATGTATTCGATGGTGTTTCTAGAGTTGATTACCCATTCTTCAATCTCATGCAAAGATGCATGCAAGGGATCTACTAACTCCTGTGAGAGTTTTTCGTCTGATGCAATGGTACAGGACTGAGTGCTCATATTTTCTTCAATTTGACCCCTAAAGGTCTGAGCAGAAGGATCATCAAGTCCTCCAATTTGGAATTCATGCTGTTCGGGTAGGTTTGAAGACATGATATGTGAATAGCCATGTAACTTGGCATTAACGAAACGGTTTACCTCATGACGTAATTGGCGATCCTTGTCTTCAAGCCTATCAACTTCATCTTCAAGCCTTTGAATTGCATCGTTGTAGGAGTTTAGTGCATCATGAAACCAATCCTGTGTAGGTTTGAGTCGATGCCTCTCACAATCAAGACGGTAGATTTCGTCGTCAAGCTCGTCGACTTTATCATCGCGCCAACGAATTTCTTCATTTAGAAGCCGAATTTCAACATCCAATTCAAGGTATTGAATTGACATGTCAATGAATCGACATGATACCCCTTGAAACGATTGGGGTCCCACCGGGCATGCCAAAAGATGTTTCCCACTTTTTCGCCGGGTAGGCGTGAGCGGAAAATCCGATGGTGTAGACACCCTACCCTGGACTATCTAGATTAGCTTATCTACGGTCTTTTGTTGCCTCAATGATGATTAAAAGTCGAGAACATTCCAAGGTCGATGACAGGTTTTGAGCTTTGAGCTTTGGGCATTCCTCATCCAAAACCTTTCGAATACTAATTTCAAACCCTTCAAGCCAGAACCATATAGCCCCAGCAAAACCATACCAGCTTACGCTAGTGTCCTCTTGGCGTGCGCCAGTAAACTGCCACGTGTCGGTCATTGACCGTTGACTCAGTTTGACTGGTGCACCCAGGTCAACCTCTGGCGCACGCTGGTCAAAGCCAGTCAAATCACCACTTTTCTGTCACGTGCTCGGGACTTTGTAACCGCCCCAGTACGGCGAAAAGTCTCCTGATGATTGTTTTCTGCAGGGGACGTCCCCCTCTCTCTCCTACACACCTCATCACCTAGTCCCATGGATTAAATGCATGGGAGGCTCACCCCTTAACTCAACCCCCCTCCTAACCCAACTGATCAGTCCCTCCTCCTCAGTTCATTCCCCCTATAAATACTCCCTTGCATTCATTTGCAAGGGGTTAACCCTCATTAAGAAGTCCAAGCCTCTTCCTCTCCTCTCTCTCTCTCTTGTTCTCTCTCCTCCATTGAAAGAGAAAGAAGAGAAGTCTATTCTCATACACCCCACTGTCACTCTGTAGACACCCTATTCTGGACCATCTGGATCAGCATGTTTTCGGTCTTTTCGCTTATTATTATTGCCCCAATGATGATTAAACGGTCGAGAACTCCCCGAGGTCGAGGGAAGGTCGTGAGCTTTGTGTGTTGGACCCTCCTCTTTCAAACCATTTCAAACCCTTTCAAAACCCTTCAAATCCAGAGCCAAATAAACCTCAGCAGGCCATACCTGGCTTACGCCACCCTTTCTTTGGCGTGCGCCAGCATTTTAACACGTGTTGGACATCGACCGTTGACTGAGTTTGACCTGGCGCACGGCGGCTTAAAGGTGGCGTACGGCGGGTCAAGGCCGGTCAAATCACCGCTTTTCTGTCACGTGCTCGAAACTTTGTAACTGCCCAAAGTACACTGCAGGCCCCCTGATCATCCCTTTCTGCAGGGCCCGTCCCCCTCTCTCTCCTACACAAGCCATCAACCTAGTCCCATGCATTTAATGCATGGAGGCTCCCTCTAACTCAACCCAACCTCCCTAACCCAGCTGACTGCCCTGGTCTCAGCCCCTCTCTCCTCTATAAATGCAACCCCTTGCATTCATTTGCAAGGGTTAAGCACATTAACTCTCTCCAAGTCCATCCTTCCTTCTTCCCTCCCTTTCTCTATATTCATCCATTGAATAGCAAGGGATAGGTTCATACACTCCCCTCCACTGATCAACCACTATACACCCTCCATCTTCAACACTCAAAGCTCTCTTCTACTCTTCCATCTCTTGCACCAAAGGTATACCACCTTTGCAGTGTTTTCTGTTCTCGACCCCTGAGGGGAACCAGAAGGGTTCTGGCTAGTAACTGATACTAGTCCAGACCCCTCTCTGGTAAAATAAATCAGCCGTAGTGGCCAAGCCATGGCGCACGCCATCTATTCCTAGCCGTACGCCACCTATGGCTGTACGTGCACAGATGGCGCGGGGATCGTGGACAGCCCATTTATTGCACTTGTTCTTTATGTCATCACCTTTCAGCATGTTAAATAACCAGTTTATCATTTCTGTATTCTAGAACTGTGTAAATGTAGTTTTCAATACCTTTGTCTTTTCCTGCTTTTAAGGCCTCTGGGTTACTTCTGGCCATGGTCCAGAGCCCAGATGATGTAAAGCCAAGCACTGACCAACGAGCGAACCTGGCGTACGGCCTCAGTTGGGTGGCGTACGGCATGTTCGACACGAGTCAGCGTGTGGCCCTTATATCATGAGTCGATCCCGGCCTTTTATTTCTTCCCCACTCTGTTTATGGGGTTCTTTGTGCCTTTTCTTGGCTTTTAGCCATTTCCTCTTACCCATCTGCCTGTAATATGTACTTAAAATCATATACTGAACCGCGTGGTTTGTCCTGGGTGTGCACTGGTCCATTCCAGAGCCCAGAGGGTTGAGAGCAAGAGCCGTGAGAGATCCGAGAGGTAGTGTACGCCAGCCTATAGGTGGCGTGCGCAGGGTATGTTGGCGTACAGTGGCCCTGCCATGGCGTGCCAGCATGTCGCCTGCTCACGCACCCTGCGAGCAGCGTACATCATCTCACCGGATTCTTCACAGTGCTTGTTCTCAATCTGCATTCTTATGTTTAACTCAATCCGAGCAAGCCAATCGTCATCCATAGCATTTTGTCATAATAAACTGCAAAGTGTTACAGTTTTCATCCCCATTAACTGTTCCCCCGCCCTAACTGGCTAAAAAATGATTTAATGAGAGAAAAATGCAAATGTCTTTATAAAATGCCCGAGTAGAGACCGATCTCCGGATTGGGCGAGAGGGGGTGCCATAAAACCCTTCCCCTCTCGTAACCTGGCTCCCGAACCTCAGATATCGAAGGTGACGACGGACCAGTCTACGCCTTTTCGTTCAAATCAAATCAAATCCTTTTTCAAATCAAAACGTAGCAAGCGTTCTCGAGTTCGGTTCCTTGGGTGCCTCACCGCTAAAACCCGAGTGGCGACTCTGAATCGAAGCGTTTCGCCGCGCCGTATTTTCCAAAGAGGGCCGCAAACCAAAATCGGGCGATTTTCGGGGGCGCGTGCCCACAGTGGCGACTCTGCTGGGGACAATTGCATTGATTGGTATTTGGCGATTAATACATGAAAGAACAATTTTTAAAAGCCTGTCAAAACGGTATGCTCCGCGCTGCTGAAGAACGGAATGGTAACGTAACAGGATCTCAGCATCCGACCAATCCGAACTGGGGCTTTTACTATTGTTCACTTATGTAGTTTTCTCCAAGTATTGATTAATGGAAGTGAGCCAAGCTCAAAAGGCATTTTCGAAATCTTGCACTTCTCTCTCTCTCAAATCATGCTTCGGCGCCTTTCTCCATTTGCATCGATGTTGGATAAGCCCCGTTGAGGTGTTTTGGGTAACCGGCACAGTTTACTGGAGCCCGGGGTCCTCGAATGCCCAACAACCTTGGACGATGATGAGTCGTATTACCGTTCGACCATCGCTTTGCTGCACGCATTGCAATGGGAGGTATACCGCGGCTCTAGTCAGAGGAACCCCTTTAAGCCAAAACCGGCCTCTACATGCGTACAAAGCTCTAGAACCTTTCAACCTAAGACAGGAACCTACAGGGTAGGATTACTTGCATCTAACCCCCATAAACTGTCTATGTGTTACTGCTTTCCTTATCGCATGCCTGTACATACATGCACTCCGTTTTTGCGTAGGAGCATGCTAGGGCGGCTTTTAGGTCTGTCTCGAGTTCGCCTCGTAGCTGTTAGGTCCCTGCCATGGACCGATGAAGAGTCGTGCATCCCGACGTTGCACGTTATCAATTTCAAAGATCCTTGAGTCAGCGAGACTTTAGGAAATCAAGACTGTTTAAACCTTTTGTCTAAACCTAGTCAAAGTTTCAAACAGAGAACTAGGAACAACGAAGAGAATGTCGTGATACCCACACCATCCCGGTTAAAGTGCTAATCACTTACACCATCAAAGGCTCCGGCACAGTGCTGCTTACGCCACCTCGGTTATGGTATCACGCCATCTGCACCAAATTGTTCCGACCTCCAAAGTTGAAACTTCGAAAAAGGAGCAGTCAAAAGGCTTAGATTGTCTTGACATCCTTTAGTATCCATCGACTCTAAATAAGGATACACCGTCGAAAAGAAATCCGAGGATTCTATGGCAGCGTCTTAACGGCCTGAGTTGGACTCCCGCTAAGTGTTAGAGTCTAGGAGGACACCGACGACGTTGGCATGCCCATTTTCTTTCAATTCTTTCAAAATAAACTGTTGCAGGCTATCATTGAGCTCGTCTATTTTGCTGTTTAGCTGAACTATGGGGAGCTTCGAAATCAAGAGCCAAACCTGCTTGGGAATGTCCGTCGGGTCTGCTTGAGGGTCTGTTTTGGGGTTTGCTTTTCTGCTCGTCACAACGGAAGCTCAGTTCTGCACTCTGTCAAGGGAGGATTCGCCGCCGACCACTCCGCACGAGTCTCCTCCATCCTCTCCATCTCCTCCTGCAACTCCAAAACCGGTCAAAACCGAAATTCTAGACATGGCCGATGTTCCACCTCCGAATCTCACCGCCATTCTGGCCGACCTCCAGCACAACCTAGCCATCATGCAACAAAGGGCCGACCAGGCTGACACTGCCATGACCAATCTTCAAGCTCTCATCAACGAGAGGCTGCCAGCTGCAAGAATAGAGGGTGAAGGGCGAGAACGCGAAGGCCCAATTGGGGAGGACATTCCGGCCGAACAGCCCGCCGTGAATCCCGAAATGGCCGCTCTGATTGCCAAGATGGCCAAGCTAGAAGAGTCAGTGGCCAAGTCAGAAAGAATCAGCGCCGGAGGGTTAGACATGGACCGTCTCTGCCCTTTTCCGAATGCACGGCTCCCGGAAAGGTTCAAGATGCCCGATTTTGCAAAATTCGACGGGACGGTCGACCCGAAAACTCACTTGCTAGCTTACCATGGTGCAATGAAACTACATGGGGTCGAGGAGGAAGCAATGTCCCAACTGTTCCCTCAGACTTTGGCTGGCCCAGCTTTTCAATGGTTTCTGTCTCTCGACGTCTCCAAGCGCAAAACATGGGAGGACATCGGCGCGGCCTTCCATACCCAATACAGCTACAACTCCCAGCTGAAGATGACTACCCGAGAGTTGGAGTCTACTAAAATGACCACGAAGGAGTCCTTCGCGGAATTCATCAAGCGTTGGAGAACTAAGGCTGCAGTCATGACCGATCGGCCGAGTGAGAAGGATCAGATCCGCATCATCTCCCGTAACCTATTGCCCGACTTTGCCAAGAATCTGGTGCTAGTCCAAGGGGCCGATTGGGATACCTTCTTTGAATCTGGCCTCGCCATTGAAGAAGCTCTCCAAACTGGGGTACTGCCGCGTAGCGACCCTCCGTCTTCCTCCTCAGGGTCAAAGGCCAAGACTCGTGCTTACACAGGGAGCAGCACTGCTCTGTTCGGTAACAGCAATTACGCCAATGCCACATCTGCCGGGAGCAGCACCGCTCAGGATTCCCACCACATCGCCGATATCAATCAAGTCCAAGCCCCTCCGAAACCCAGAAACCGCAATCAACCCCGGAACTTCACCAAGTTTGAGGCTCCACTCTCCCAAGTGCTAGAAAGGTTGACCAAGTCCGGTCACCTCAAACCGCTGGATCCAACTCCTCTACCCCAAAACCTGTCCCCTAGCCACAACTCAAATGCTTTCTGTGCCTACCACCAGATGCCTGGCCACTACACCGACTCTTGCTATCGCCTCCGTCATGCGATACAAGACTTGGTAGATAGCGGAACCATCCCTACCCCTCCTAAACCCAATGTCATTACCAACTCCATGCCGCAGCACAACGGCCACCCTCAAGTCAACCAAATCGACCTTACCTCCACTATAATCCAACCTAGCTCCACCATATTCAACCCCACTGACCATATAGCCCCAACCTTCCATCCCAAACCTGTTGTGACCTTCCCGGAGAATGTCAGTATCAATATGCTAGCCGTCGGCTGGAACTTAGAAGACAAAGCAGGGGAGTGGGAGGAACTAGCTCGCGACTGGGAAGAGCAGTATCACTTGGGCTTCCCTCAGGACCCCGTGGTCGATCAAGCACAGCTAGACCAGTGGGAGGAGGAATGGATCGCAGCACGATCCGATCCGCTAGATGGCCTGTCACTGTTCATGCTTTTCTACCAGCCGGAGCCAGTCTTGCCCGAAATGGAGGACAAAGAATATGAGTGGGCTGTGGGGCCCAATGTTGTGCAACCCGTCGAACTCCAAGGCATGGGAGAAGCCAACGCTAGCAATGACTTGGATGAGCAATACTTGGATTTCTACGCCGAAAAGGAGAGTGCTTCCGATGAGCCCCGCCGGTTAGGGTCCTTCCTACCTTTGATTGACAAGCTCTCGGACGCCGTGCATGAGTATGACCTCGCGGTCGGGCCAACCTTCAACATCGTCCCTGTGGATCAGCCACGTCCTTTGGTGGCTCCGAGTGAGGACTGCTCAATCATGACTCTCAACGCGCCGCCCGATGATCTGTGGAATGTTGATGAGATTGTCAACCTGAGCGCGGACCCCCTCCTAGCTGACTTGTGGAAGGATGACAGAGTGGTCGACATGCAAGTGGGAGAAGAAATCTGGACTGTCAACACTGCTTTGGTAGACTCAGGCTTTTGGGATGTACCGTTCGTCACTAATCCGGGGACACCTTTCGAGGAAGCTGCCGCACAGGATCCGGCCTTTTGGGAGGCACAAGTCATGAGTGATCTGGAATGGGTTACGGCTTCGGACCAGGTTGCATCGATCGACAAGGGGAAAGGCAAGCTAGAGGAAGTGCCTGCTGATTTCTGGGACTTCGTGGACACGTCGCCTTGGTGGGAGGTTGCTAACGTTACTAGGAGCGGCCGAGTCTTCCAACCACCCAATCTTTCGGGTGGGAGCTCATCCAATCCCGGCAATGATCAAAGACTCACCGTTCCCCCTGCTCAAAGGAACGCTCCGGCCATTCCTAGCGGAGTACCCGAAGAGGATGCCATTCTGAAACAGCTAGAAAGGATACCTGCTGCCGTCTCTGTCTGGGGTTTGATTTCGTCGTCAAAGGAGCATCGAGAAAGGCTGTCTTCAGCACTGGCCCGCCTCACCGTGCCAACTGATATTACCCCCGAGGCCATGGTTGCTTTAGTTTTACCGCTGCTCTCCAAGCATTCCGTCACTTTCACCGAAAAGGATCTACCCGTCGACGGAATTGCTCACAACCGCCCGCTGCACATCAGTATCAAGTGCAGGGGACATTGGGTGCCAACTGTGCTAATCGACAATGGGTCCGCGATCAACGTCTGCCCAATGAGGGTTGCTTACCGTTTGGGGCTCACCAAGGCTGATCTTACGCCTTCCAATCTAGCAGTCAAGGCTTACGACAACACGCGCCGCGTAGTCGAAGGGACTCTCATGCTGAAGCTTGATGCCGAGGGTTTCGAAATGGACGTGGAGTTCCATGTGGTTGACATCCCTGCCACTTTCAACTTGCTTTTGGGAAGGCCGTGGCTTCATAGAGCGGACATCATGGCTGTGCCGTCGACTCTCCATCAGAAAGTCATGCTGGGGCTTCCTACCGGAACCTTAACCATCTGCGGAGACTCTGGGATCCGCCCGCTCAAGGATGATGGGACCCCTGTTCTAGGAATCATGCACGGAGAAGAAGACTCGGACTTTGGAGGGTTTGCTTTTGACACCTCCGGCTCAGTCCTGGCTATTGTCGTGGATGACGACTTCATCATCAGCTCTGCTGCCTTCGAAATCATGAGGAGGATGTCATTCATGCCTGGCTTAGGGCTCGGGATCAACCAGCAAGGGATCGCTGAGTTCCCTGTCTTTCCCTTTACCGAAGGCCGCTTTGGCCTGGGATACACTTTTCCTACCAAAAAGGCCAAATTGGGGAAAGACGCGGGAAAACCTCGGACCCTTTATGGTAACCCCGACAGCTACTTCGTCCGTGAAGGAGGAGGCATTGCTTATCTGGGGCAGACTGAACCGTTTTGGGATCAAGTGACCAGGACTTGGCTACCGGGCTTCGAGATCTTCGCCGCCGACACTTGGTCCGATGACGAAGAGGAAATAGCAAAAGAGGAGCTAGCTGCAAAGGAGTTTGAGAAGCAGTTATTTCCAATCAAGGAAGGAGCTGACTGGTTGGTTGCTTTTGATCAAGGGGATCTAGAGGTGCTGTTCTCCCAAGTAGGTTTGGTTGGCAAGGAAGATGAGGCTGAAGTGCTGATGCTTGGGCCCGACTCTCCAGATCTTCTCAGCGATCCAACTTCCCTCATTGTCGAAGCAAAGGGTAGTCTTAATAACTGCATTTTTACTCCCCGCCTAACATGCATTGATGATGTATCTGAATCTGACACGGAGTCTGTCGAGTCTAAGTCTAGCTCAGAGTCGGAGTTTGTGCCTCTCGGCCCTCCACGTCATAGCTTTTACTTCGAGTTCGAGTCGACTGTACTTGGCAACCCCTCTGGGTTTTATGAAATGCATGATCCTGCTTCCGACTATTTTGCTGATTTCTATATAAACTGTGTCGACCCCGACGATGAAGGAATCGACTTTGACGGGAACATCCCGGCCGAGTTGCGTTCCCTCATCGAAAGGGAAGACGAAAGGCATGCTCAGCCCTAAAAGATGAAGTAATTTTAATAAATCTGAAAGATGAGGATGATCCCCGCATGATGCAAATCGGTTCCACCTTGTCCCCGTCAAACCATGCAGCCACCATTGAAGCCCTCAAGGATTACGCCGAGGTCTTCGCCTGGTCTCACGCAGACATGCCCGGTATCGATCCCGAAATCGTCCAGCACAGAATCCCTTTGCTACCAGGGGCTGTCCCCGTCAAGCAGAAGCTCCGCAGAATGAGGCCGGACTGGGTTCAGAAGATCAAGGAGGAAGTCACCAAGCAGATTGACGCAGGATTTCTGAGGGTGGCTGAATACCCCCAATGGATTGCTAACATCGTGCCTGTACCCAAAAAGGACGGAAGGATCAGGGTCTGTGTCGACTTTAGGGACTTGAACAAAGCAAGCCCCAAAGACAGTTTTCCCTTGCCTCACATTGATGTGCTTGTGGACAACACGGCGGGGCATGCTTTGCTTTCGTTCGTCGACGGTTTCGCAGGGTACAATCAGATTTTCATGGCTCCGGAGGACCAAGAGAAGACAACGTTCATCACTGAATGGGGGACTTACTGCTATGTCAAGATGCCGTTTGGTTTGAAGAACGCCGGCCCCACTTTTCAAAGGGCTCAGACAACCTTGCTTCACGACTTCATCCACAAGACAGTCGAGGTTTACGTCGATGACATGATCGTGAAGGCCAGGGAGGAGGACGACTATATTCCTGCACTCAGGCAGTTTCTTGAAAGGCTTCGCAAGTACAATGTGCGCCTCAACCCGCAGAAGTGTACATTTGGGGTCACAGCAGGCAAAATGTTGGGGTTTCTGATCACTAGAAGAGGAATCGAAGTGGACCCGTCCAAGATCAAGGCAATTCTCGAAATGGAGCCTCCGCAGACTGAAAAGGGAGTTCGAAGTTTCCTGGGAAAGGTGCAGTTCATCAGTAGGTTCATCGCCAAGCTGACCCTAACCTGCGAGCCGCTATTCCGTTTGCTCAAGAAGGACGTCCCGTTTGAATGGACAGAAAGGTGTCAAGCTGCTTTCGAGTCAATCAAGGCGTACTTGCAGAATCCGCCAGTGCTGATGCCGCCTACTCCGGGTCGACCGCTAATTCTGTACTTGTCTGTGACTCCGGCAGCTATGGGTTGTTTGCTAGCGCAGGAAGGGGAAAACGGGGCTGAAAGGGCCATCTACTATCTGAGCAAGAAAATGTCCGACAGCGAAGAGCGATATACCTCTCTGGAGAAGACGTGTTGGGCACTAGTCTGGGTCACCAAGAGACTTAGACACTACATGCTAGCCTATTCGGTGAAGTTGATTTCTCGGATGGATCCTATCAAGTACCTGTTCGAGAAGCCAGCGCTCACCCATAAGCTAGCACGTTGGTTGCTTCTGTTAGCTGAATTCGATCTCCAGTATGTTACAAGGAAGTCAGTAAAGGGCCGTGCTGTGGCTGAATTTCTGGCTGATCATCCCGTGGAAGGACCCGAAGATGTGGATTTCACTTTCCCGGATGAGGACGTGCTAACCGTGGTCGAGGAAGTTTGGACGCTTTACTTCGATGGGGCTGCCAACCAGAGGGGGTTTGGAATCGGGGTGTTGTTGATCACGCCCGCTGGTGCTCATATTCCACTCGCTTTTAAGCTGAATTTCGACGTCACTAACAATCAAGCTGAGTATGAGGCCTGCATCGTGGGAATGGAAGCAGCAATTGCACTGGGAGTCGAGAAACTCGAAGTTATCGGAGACTCAAACTTGGTGGTTTCCCAAGCTAACGGAGAGTGGAAGGTCCGTGAGGAAAAGCTGAAGCCTTATCATCAAGACTTGGAGGAACTGATTCCTCGCTTCAATAGGGTAACTTTCACCCATGTTCCCCGCTTGAGGAATCAGTTCGCCGACGCCTTGGCGACTTTGGCTTCAATGATCAAACTACCCATAGGGGTCAAGATGCGACCGATTGTGATTGAACAGAGGGACCTGCCCGCTTATGAATACGTCAACGCCATCGATGATGTCGATGATGGCCTACCCTGGTACCATGACATCTGGAACTTTGTGGAGCGCGGAGAGTTTCCCGCTGGGGCTACCAAGAAGGATCGAATCGCTTTGCAACGTTTGGCCGCTCAGTACATCATCTGCGGGGGAAAGTTGTATCGAAGGTCTCACTGCGGGATGCACAAGCTGTGTGTGAACGGCGCCGAAGCGACGAGGATAATGGAGGAGATTCACGAAGGAGTCTGCGGTCCTCACATGAGCGGCGTCATGCTCGCAAGGAAAATCCTCAGGCAGGGTTACTATTGGTCCACGATGGAGTCACAGTGCATTGACTATGTACGACGCTGCCATAAGTGTCAGATTCACGCGAATTTGCAGCATGTTCCTCCATCCGAGCTATACGGCATGACTTCGCCTTGGCCTTTCTCAGTATGGGGAATCGACGTCATCGGGATGATCAGGCCTTCTGCTTCAAACGGCCACAAGTTCATATTGGTAGCCATCGACTACTTCACCAAGTGGGTTGAGGCCGAATCTTACAAGACCCTGACAACCGTTCAAGTCGCGCAGTTTATTCGAAAGAACATCATCTACCGGTACGGTGTGCCTCAGGCTTTCGTTTCAGATAATGGGAGTCATTTCAAGGGTAGAGTCCTGGAACTCTTCGAAGAATTCAAGATCAAGATCCATCACTCCACGACCTACCGTCCTCAAACGAACGGAGCAGTTGAGGCAGCGAATAAGAATGTCGAGATGATCATCAAGAAGACCGCTGAGTCTGCAAGGGATTGGCACGAGTTGTTGCCGTTGGCCCTTTGGGGGTACCGTACTTCGATCCGCACTTCCACGGGCGCAACCCCGTTCTCTCTGGTTTATGGAATGGAGGCAGTCCTCCCTGTCGAGCTCGAAATTCCGTCTCTGAGGATCATGGCTGAAAGTGGTCTCGAGGAAGCTGAATGGCTGAGCGGCAGGTTTGTCGAGTTGATGTTGTTCGACGAGAGAAGGCTCCGGGCACTGTATCATGTTCAGGGCTATCAGCGTCGAATTGCCCGTGCATTCAACAAGAAAGTCAAGTCGAGGGGTTTGGTCGAAGGCGACATGGTTACTAAGGAGATCCGGGCTCCAGTATTTGATCCCCGTGGGAAATTCAGGCCGAAGCGCTCTGGGCCATACATCATCAAGACCATCCTATCTGGGGGTGCTGCTAGGCTCATCGACCTCGACGGCAACGAGTTCAGTACTTTGGTCAACCTGGATCAGCTCAAGCGCTACTATCCCTGAGAGATGCTCGTTGGATCGAAAACCACAAGGGTGGGCGATTCCAAGCAAAAGTTAGAGCAGCCTGCTAGACCGGAAACCCAAGGGGGCGGTCTAGGCAAAAATAAATAGGCAAAATCAAAAGCTCGCTAGACCGAAAACCTGTTAAGGCGGTTCTAGGCAAAAGTTAGAGCGTAAAAAGGAGAGGTAAAATACACGAGCGGACCTTTGCTTGAACTACGTTCTGACCTGATTCCCAGCCAAGGGATACGTAGGCAGTCTCTCAATGAGACCCGGTCATATCCTGTCGAGCTGATCCATGGTCTAGCATTTTGGGTTCCTCTACCAAGGCCGAGACGGTTCAAAGTTCAAAAGGGGGAAAACCCTTCGTCTTTCAACTTTATTTTTGAAAACTACTACGTCTAATACACAAGCTGAGCATAAAAGCCTTAAAAGAAATGAAGCATGAAAAACAGAACAAAATGCTTGAGAAGCCTAACGGCTCACAGTTTATTCTAAATACAGCAAAGTGGTTTGGAGTCAGCCAATATTTGCTCTTGCGTGCACATCTGCTCTCAACCATCGTCTATAGCGATTCTTTAATCGAGGGTCGAAATCTGGCATCTCCGCTTGGAGAACCCTCAGGCCCCAGCGCCTCTGATAGCCGCCCAGCGTCTGAGCATTGAAATTGGGAAGACGAAAGCCCCCGACGCTAATTTGGACATTTTCCTGCGAGGCGCCCAGTTGGCGAAGGATCCGCCCCGGGATATAGAAAGTAAAGCTGGTCAGCCCCGCGATGACCATCCTGTCAAAGCCGTCGGAATGGATGGCCATGTCTGCAAGGTCTAACCAAGGACACCTCCAAGCAATTTCATCGGGCTGTATCTCATGCATGAACTCGTACCAGCCCTCCACATCCAAGTCAGGATATCTCATCTCTCTCTGATGAACCCGTTTCGGAAACAGGTTCCAGCCCGCCGCCGGTGGGTGCAACAGACTCAGTTTATCCGATAGCCACAGCTGCATGAGTGACAAAACAAGTAAGAAGCTAGATATAGCCCGAGCGAAAAGACCAGTGAGAAGCTAGGAAGTAGCCTAAGCCGAGTGTCGAGGTAAAACGAGAATGTGCGAAAAACCAGAAAAAGGTGAGCTGAGTGAGTTTACCTGAAGCAAGAGCGGGCTCCCGCTGAACACTGCCGACTGTCCCGTGCTCACCAAATCCAAGCCCAAGAGGGTCTCCGCCAGAACCAAGGGGATCACGTTTCTGCGTGCCCCCATCTGAGCAGCTACGCTCACAAGTAAGGGACTGACCCGCCCGTCGGCCGGAACAAGCAAGTAGGCCGCAAGCAGACAAATGACCAGAGCAAAGCGCCGGCGCGCTTGAATTTCCTCGCTGCCCGAGCTATCCAGGGCGACGGCCGGACTGTACAGCTCAACCAGTCGGATAATATTCACCTGGCCGCCTTCCAGGATTGTGTTAGCCAAGCCCCGGGGGATACCGAGCGAGCTAGCCAGCAGCTTCGGCATGCTCTCTTGGTAGGGAGGAACGACGAGCGTCGAGGACGCATAGGTGCGGAGGTACGCCTGAAACTCCTCCACGGTTGGGCACATCTCATCGTCACCAAAGCGGAAGACATGGACGTCCGGGTCCCAGAATCTCAAAGCCGCCCAAAGCAGCGCTGGTCGAATGGGCGCATGTCGAAGAAAACGGAATGAAGAAAGCCCGTGATATTGGAAATTGAGCCAATCGACGCTTAGAAAGGACACTAGCCAAGGCCTGATCAGTGTGGGGAGAGGATTATCCATGGGCAAAGCTGAGTATATACTGAAGAAAGTGGGTGTTTGACGCTGTAAATACCCTGAAGTGGGCATCCCAGCTTTATAGGCTCTCAAGTTACCGTTGCAATTCGCATAAAGCATGGAGCCAAGTAACTAGCCCCCAAAGCCACATCTAATCAAGTACTCTGCCTCCCCTGGGCCTTCAGAAACCGTGTGAAGACCGTGTGCGAGTAGAAACAAACTCCCCCTGGAAAAGGACAGTCGGTCAGTTCAAGTGGATCTGACCCTCAGGATATTGGCGTACGCCACCTTGTGATTGGCGTACACAGGGTTTCTTCGTTATTGGCGTACGGAGCAATACCTTTGGCGTACGCCAGATTGATAAACCAGAAAACAGATTCCAGCAGCTACTGCCTTCGCATGGTCGTTTTTGGTTCCAGGGTTTGCTTTGGTCATTTCTTGGTTCCCCTAAGTCTTAAACGTCATTTGAGGCTGCGGCGAAGTATCGGTGCTCAAAAGCCGCGCCCATCGAAGATTTTGGACCCTCGGAGGCTCGTTTCAAGCTCAAATCCAGAGTACGGAGGGTCGAATCTTGTTTTGGAGGGTTTTGCCAAGTTTTGTTATACCGTACGCGTCACATAAGCCTTGTGTGACTGCGCGGGGGTGTCAGTTTCAGTCCGGGACCATCTCGAGTCTTCTTTTGCGTCTTGTGTCCATTTTTGCGACATTTTTAGCTTTCTTGTCGGTTCTCGCCGTATGCCGGGGTATTTTTACCATTTTGGCGGTTCGTACAAGTCTTTGTGCGTCTATGGAGTCTTTCAAAAGTGTCAGTTCCATCCGCTTCGGAGAAATACGGATTTTGATCTATTGATGCCTATTTTCCCGTATCCTCCGCGTGTTTGGGGTATATTTTGTATCCTAAGACATTTCCATCCGTTTTTTTATTCGAGCTACGCCTTTTGTGCGCATGTGCGAGTGTCTGTGTCGATTCAGAACCATCACCAATGCATGTTAGATGTTAGGGGACGGTTCATTCACTTCTTTAAGCACAAAATTCAATAATCAAAGAAGTCAACGAACAGGAAATGCAGATATTATTACTACTATGTTAAAGCTCTAGAAAGCAAAAGTTGGAAATGTGTCAAGCGGCACACCGGCCCAGGCAAACTCAACGTATCAAGGCACACTCGCCTAAAAGTCAACAGGCACGCAGGCCTCGTATCCAAAATCCAAAATGTCTAAGTATCAAAGTCAAGTCAAAACAGCAAAAAAACAGACTAAGGCTCAGTGATAGCCCTCAGTCGTCAAAAAGGTCCTCGTCGTCGTCGTCCTCCTCGCTCTCCGCCAGCTCGCGCGGGTCTATCCGGAACCGAGGATCACCTGCGGAGTCGGAGCCGCTGCTGAGGGACACGCCTTCCTCTTCTTCCTCCTCTTCTTCTTCCTCCTCCCTCCTTCTCTTTTGCGAAGGCCCATCAGCAGGCCTCTTCTCTGCGGGCCTTTTCCTCAGCTCTCGTCGGAACGGGAGATCCTCGCTAGCAGGTGCGATCCGTACTCCCTTCTGTGTACTCGCCGCTGGCCGGGAAGAGCTCGGTGCTATCTTCTTCTGTGGAGGTGGCCTCACGCTCTTCCTTCTAGGAGCCGCCCTAGCTTGCCCCTGCATTGCATTCAACTTATTAATATTCGTGTACATATTGCATATATTTTGAAATGTAAAGGCAGGACATTGTTCTATCAAAGTTTCAAAGTCATACCTGAGGCCGCACAGTAGGAGCTGGAGCTGGAGGCGGATAGTGCAGCCGCAGCAGAGCACCGCTGGCGATCCTGTGAAACTCCTTCTCCATTGCCTTCATCAAGCGCACCGCCTCTCGTACCCACGTCATGGGAGCCTGTTTACAATAAAGCAATCAAGTCAAGTATACATGTGCAAATCAAAACAAGGAAACTACAAAGGATGCTAAGTATCGTACCGGTCCTGTGATCTCGTCGGGCTCTCTCCTAGCCGGCTCGAACTGCAGAGTGGCCTCCTCTCCCTGAGCGTCCCGCACAGCCAGCGTCCAAGAAAGCTGAGGAAGTCCCGTCGCCCTAGCAGACTCACTCCTCTCCCTCGGACGGGCAGTCCTACCGCCCTGTCCACGCCTCTCCTCTCCAGCAGCTCTAGCCTCAGCCTCCACGGCTCCATGCTCAACTACTCCGAGTGGCCCCGCCAAGTGTTGCCTCCGATAGACAGCATAGTCGCGCCCGGGCCGCAAGAAAGCAACAAGACCCGCCGGGACAGTGAAGCGCTGCAGCTCAGCCAGCGTGTACTGGTCCGTGTGTGAAGCACGAGAAGGAAGTAGACCGGGCACGACGAACTCCGAAGCTCCAAGTGACTGCCGTGTCACCCGGTCCCCCAAGTACCACTGCCATCCAAAGATCGACTCCAACAGCACTCGGCTCGCAGCTACCTCTCTGCTCCGGGAAAGGTACTCCGGCTCAACCTCCGTGGATCTCCAGGGATCCCACTCCACCTGCAAATGTTCAGCGGACAAGCAACAAGCAGTCGGTCAGCGACAGTATTAAAGCAATTCAAAGGTGATAGTAGGCAGTAGAAAGCTCAAGTTTTACCTGGGCACCCGACAGCTCGTCAAGGTACGCTCGGAAGGCCTGGAGGCTCCCTCTTGCCGCCTTCTTGCCCCTATGCGGTGGTCCCCATATCAGAGCACGGGGAAGCATCTTCAAGTCCGGGCAAGTATTCTCCGGAGGGTACATCTTCAGCACCTCATAGGCCCATAGCTGCAAGTTCAAACAGTCAAAGCATCAGTACGGCAGTTACAATTCGAAAGAAAGGAAGTTACTCGAAAAATAAGGGTTCATAGGCGTGATTTCTTACCTCCCACACCCTCCAGTAGCCGGCAATCGCCTTCTTCCGCCGAGAGAACTCTCCCATGAAGCTGTAGCACGTCCCTAGAGCTGCACCTCCCCAGTCGTACCTCGCCGCTCTGCGCAAGTCAAACAGGGCTGGCAAGTAGGCCGCGTGCACCGTGGACCGCTTGTTGGGGTACAGTGAGGCCCCGAACAAGTACAACAAGTAGGCTCTCGCCATCTGCTCCTCCTCCTGCTCTGAGCTCGGGATCCTGCCCGTCAGATGCCAATGGAATTGATCATGGGCGTATGTCTCTGAGATGCCCGCCGGCTCGAAGCCCAGGAACCACCGCAGCGCCGCCGGATCCTTGTGAATCCCCGTGTCAAAAGGGATCGGATCCCCTCCTACCCGCAAGCCCGTCAAAGCAGCGAAGTCCGCCGGAGTCAGAGTCATCTCCCCGATCGGAAGGTGGAAGGTGTTGGAAGTATCCCACCACCTCTCAGCCAGCGCCGTGAGCAAGGCGTGGTCGCTGAGTGTAGCCGTCTGCGTGAGGATGAACGGCCTGAACCCCGCAGCGTCAACCAAGGCTCTAATCCGCTCGGGCAGCCCCTGGTACAACTCAAGAGAACTGGCAGGACCGCCGTGCCCTCTCGTGCTACCCCTCGTCCGCTGCACGCCACAAAAAAAACAAATGGGCAAGAATTCATCAGTATACTAGAGCAAGCAGTCGAATCAAGGAAAGTCACAAGTCTAAGCAGTCAAGCCAGGATCAAAAAATGCATTCAAGGGTCGATTCAAGTTCTACAGCTACTATGAGGTCGAAGCAGGTTATTTCAAGAGCACGGTATTTTATATGTGTGAGACATTCTTTCAAGTCGATTTCTCTTCTCAAAAAGGGCAGTTTTATCAGTCGAACCAAAGGCACGACATTCTATCGGTCGAATTCAAGTTCTAATATTAGCAAGTCGAGGCAGCCTACAATCGATTCAAGTTTGTTAGCATGCAAGTTTTCATCAAATTCTCTAGCAAGTCTACAGTCGAAGTTCAAGTTCTTTCTATCCGAGTTTCTGTCTATCAAGTCAAAGCTATCGGGCATACAAGCATCACTATACCGTCAGGGTTCATGCACAGGACAAGCTACGTACAGTCATGATAATGAAGGACTTAAATCAAGAGCAATTTCAAAGGGAATACCTGCGCCCAGTCCACTGACAAGTGCCACTCAGGGTCTCTCAGCACAAGCTCTGCGTCGTAGTCGTCACGACGGGGGACGTAACTCTCGAACCCGGAGGGTACGAACAAGTGTGGCTCCGGAGGAGCATAGGTCCCAGCATCAAAGGCTGCTCGGCCTGCAGCCCGCAGCGCCTCTGCCCGCTCCACCGCCCGCTCGCGAGGCAAAGCACCCTCCTCCTGGGCCTGCTCAGCCATTCCCATCTCCTCTACAAAGGCCTCCTCCGCAGCCTTGGCCCTCTCGGCCTCAACCCGCAGCCGCTCCTCCTCCTGAGCCTGCGCGATCCGTCTCAGCCTCTCCTCCCGAGCCCTGTAGACACCCTATTCTGGACCATCTGGATCAGCATGTTTTCGGTCTTTTCGCTTATTATTATTGCCCCAATGATGATTAAACGGTCGAGAACTCCCCGAGGTCGAGGGAAGGTCGTGAGCTTTGTGTGTTGGACCCTCCTCTTTCAAACCATTTCAAACCCTTTCAAAACCCTTCAAATCCAGAGCCAAATAAACCTCAGCAGGCCATACCTGGCTTACGCCACCCTTTCTTTGGCGTGCGCCAGCATTTTAACACGTGTTGGACATCGACCGTTGACTGAGTTTGACCTGGCGCACGGCGGCTTAAAGGTGGCGTACGGCGGGTCAAGGCCGGTCAAATCACCGCTTTTCTGTCACGTGCTCGAAACTTTGTAACTGCCCAAAGTACACTGCAGGCCCCCTGATCATCCCTTTCTGCAGGGCCCGTCCCCCTCTCTCTCCTACACAAGCCATCAACCTAGTCCCATGCATTTAATGCATGGAGGCTCCCTCTAACTCAACCCAACCTCCCTAACCCAGCTGACTGCCCTGGTCTCAGCCCCTCTCTCCTCTATAAATGCAACCCCTTGCATTCATTTGCAAGGGTTAAGCACATTAACTCTCTCCAAGTCCATCCTTCCTTCTTCCCTCCCTTTCTCTATATTCATCCATTGAATAGCAAGGGATAGGTTCATACACTCCCCTCCACTGATCAACCACTATACACCCTCCATCTTCAACACTCAAAGCTCTCTTCTACTCTTCCATCTCTTGCACCAAAGGTATACCACCTTTGCAGTGTTTTCTGTTCTCGACCCCTGAGGGGAACCAGAAGGGTTCTGGCTAGTAACTGATACTAGTCCAGACCCCTCTCTGGTAAAATAAATCAGCCGTAGTGGCCAAGCCATGGCGCACGCCATCTATTCCTAGCCGTACGCCACCTATGGCTGTACGTGCACAGATGGCGCGGGGATCGTGGACAGCCCATTTATTGCACTTGTTCTTTATGTCATCACCTTTCAGCATGTTAAATAACCAGTTTATCATTTCTGTATTCTAGAACTGTGTAAATGTAGTTTTCAATACCTTTGTCTTTTCCTGCTTTTAAGGCCTCTGGGTTACTTCTGGCCATGGTCCAGAGCCCAGATGATGTAAAGCCAAGCACTGACCAACGAGCGAACCTGGCGTACGGCCTCAGTTGGGTGGCGTACGGCATGTTCGACACGAGTCAGCGTGTGGCCCTTATATCATGAGTCGATCCCGGCCTTTTATTTCTTCCCCACTCTGTTTATGGGGTTCTTTGTGCCTTTTCTTGGCTTTTAGCCATTTCCTCTTACCCATCTGCCTGTAATATGTACTTAAAATCATATACTGAACCGCGTGGTTTGTCCTGGGTGTGCACTGGTCCATTCCAGAGCCCAGAGGGTTGAGAGCAAGAGCCGTGAGAGATCCGAGAGGTAGTGTACGCCAGCCTATAGGTGGCGTGCGCAGGGTATGTTGGCGTACAGTGGCCCTGCCATGGCGTGCCAGCATGTCGCCTGCTCACGCACCCTGCGAGCAGCGTACATCATCTCACCGGATTCTTCACAGTGCTTGTTCTCAATCTGCATTCTTATGTTTAACTCAATCCGAGCAAGCCAATCGTCATCCATAGCATTTTGTCATAATAAACTGCAAAGTGTTACAGTTTTCATCCCCATTAACTGTTCCCCCGCCCTAACTGGCTAAAAAATGATTTAATGAGAGAAAAATGCAAATGTCTTTATAAAATGCCCGAGTAGAGACCGATCTCCGGATTGGGCGAGAGGGGGTGCCATAAAACCCTTCCCCTCTCGTAACCTGGCTCCCGAACCTCAGATATCGAAGGTGACGACGGACCAGTCTACGCCTTTTCGTTCAAATCAAATCAAATCCTTTTTCAAATCAAAACGTAGCAAGCGTTCTCGAGTTCGGTTCCTTGGGTGCCTCACCGTTAAAACCCGAGTGGCGACTCTGAATCGAAGCGTTTCGCCGCGCCGTATTTTCCAAAGAGGGCCGCAAACCAAAATCGGGCGATTTTCGGGGGCGCGTGCCCACACACTCAACCACCTGCTCGTTCCCTCCTTCAACCTTAAGTTCAAAACTCCACTCTTTGCATCAACCTCAAGGGCCAAAGGTATACCACTTTTGCGTGGCTTTCTGTTCTCGATTCCTGAGGGGAACCAGAAAGGTCCAGGCTAGTAACCAATACTAGTCCTGGCCTTAGACTGGTAAAATAAAACAATCGTACAAGACGAAACATGGCGCATGCTAGTAGCTACAAGCCGTACGCCAGTCATGGCGGTATGCGCATTACTGGCGTAGGGATCATGGGTCGTCTGTTTCTTACTTATATTTTATGTTCATCACCTTATAGCATGCTAATAACCAATTTCATAGCTTTCTGTATCCTAGAACTGTTAACTGTAGCTTTCATACTTGCTTCTTTTCGCTTTAGAAGGCCTCTGGGTTATTTCTGGTCCTGTTCCAGAGCCCAGATGATGTAAAGCCAAGCACTGGATAAGTGGTATAATTGGCGTACGGCCTCTCAAGAGTGGCGTACGGCAGTTATGCTAAGGACCAGTGGCTGGCTCTTGCATCATAGTTCAATCCTGGCCTCTAGTTGTCTCCCCACTCTGTTTATGGGGTTTCCTGTCTATTTTCATGGCTTTAAGTCATTTCTTATCTTTGTATCTGTAAAATATGATTGCATTATAGACTGTGAGTGCAAAGGAGTGGTGTACACCAGTTTTGAGGTGGCGTGCGCAGGTTGTATTGATATGCAGTGGCCTGGCCAGTGCATACCGGTAAGTTGCCTGCTCACATCTCTGAAAGATAGTGTACCCCATTCTGTTTAAGTTGCTCTCAGTACTTGTTCTCAATCTATAATTCATCTATTGATTCAAGCAAATCATCATCCATAAATATTTTGTCACATAACTGCAACCTGTTACAGTCTTAATCCCCATTAACTGCTCCCCCGCCCTAACTGGCTAAAAAAATGATCAATGAGAGAAAAATGCAAATGTTTTACAAAAATGTCCGAGTAGAGACCAATCTCCGGATTGGGCGAGATGGGTGCCATAAAACCCTTCCCCTCTCGTAACCTGGCTCCCGAACCTCAGATATCGAAGGTGACGACAGTCCAGTCTACAAGCCTTTTTCAAATCAAACAAACGTAGCAAACGTTTTCGAGTTTGGTTCCTTGGGTATTTCACCGCTAAAATCCGAGTGGCCACTCTGAATCGAAGCGTTTCGCCGCGCTTTTCAAAGAAGGCCGCACCCAATTTTAAAAACAACAAAATTATGAAATTTTGGGGCGTGTGCCCACTGATGGCGCGTGTGCTGTATGGTCGCGGGCGTGCCAGGACTTGTCGTCGTCCAACGTATGGAAGGCGTGAGTGCGCCTCGATTTGACTTCGTATGTAATGCAACTGCATGTGACCCAAAGGGTGAGGCCACAATGAGGTTCGTGGTTTTGCCACAACGAGAGTGGACTTAAAATTTCTCAACCGTATGAGAAAAAGTAGAGAACATCCTAGAATAATTTTATTATATCGTAATAATAAAATTGGGGATTCAAGAGAGATATGAATAACTTTATTATGTCGTAATAATAAAGTTAGGGTACAAAAGAGATAAAAATGAGGGAGAAATGAGATAGTTGCTTCGCTGGGAAGGCTTTGGTTTTAAGAGTTGAGCTTGATTAGTGTGTGGACCCTTTTTTCTTCTTGAGTTCCTCTATTTATGGGCAAGGTTTCACGGTTTTTTGCATGCAGATGAATTCTTTGCCTTCTCTCGGTGATGCCAAGTGTCCCATGTTGCTATTTTTTCCTCCAGAATGGCAGTAATGGGAAGTTAAGCTTCCTGATACACATGCTTTTTCCCAATCATGGATAGTTATCAATATGGTAGTGGGCTTCTTCTATTCACTGCTCACGTGGGAATAAAAGAAAGTGGGCCATTTGACAAGTCAAATGGCCATGTGGCATTCATCCCCACTAACTCACTCCATTTTTTATGGGATAGTTCCTGAAGGTAACAAGGGTAATGGGCTACGTGGCTGTCCTTCTTTTATGGACATGAGGGAATTAAAAGCCATTTGTCTTCGAAAAATGGCCAGTAAACTTACCAATTTCATGGATCTGCTTCCAAATACTCATTTCCAACTATGAGCCTTTGGATTTTGGTAGACGATTAAACCCAGTATACTCTTCGGCTATAGTCGGATTAAGCTAAAATTAATTGGGCCCACCCAACATTGTCTTGGCCCATTAATTTTTCAACCCAAAATATTTTTATTTTTTGGCCCATTTAATCAGATAATAATCAAATGGCCACCCAACGCTTACCCAGGACTAGGTGCTAAAAACGGGTATAAACACAGTCCCTTTTTGACCTGTGGTTGGCCTTTGCATGGGTAACTAGGCCCTGTTTTTATCTCCACACTGTTTATGGAGTGTCTTATTTACTTTGTGGCTTTGTAGCCCATTCAAACTGACTGTAACAATATATTAACTGCCTTATGTACTGCTTGGTTTGTCCTGGATGTGCACTAGTCCTTCCATAGCCTAGAGGATTGAAGATAAGAGTTGTGGGCTTAGGCTTACTGGCGCGTGTGGGTGATGGTGTGGCGCGCGCAGGTTAGGCCAGCATGCAATGACTTGACCAGTGCATGCTGGTTACTTTCTGCGCATGTCACTCCAAAATGGTGGCCTTCCAGTTTATTTAAACTCTCACAGGAGTCTGTCTTCATCTTAGTCTAACTGTTTCAATAAGCAAGCATGTCGTTTATCACATCCTACCAACATGTTACAGTTTTAATCCTTTTAAACGGTTCCCCTCTCCTAACTAGCTAAAAATTGATTAATGAGAAAGAATTGCAAACGTTTTACAAATGCCTGAGTAGAGACTGATCTCCGGATTGGGTGAGAGGGGTGCCTTAAAACCCTTTCTCTCTCGTAACCTGGCTCCCGAACCTTAGATATCAAGGTGATGATGGACCGGTCTGCAATCCTTTTCCAATCAAAATAACGTAGCAAACATTTCAAATTCGTTCCTTTGGTGACAGAACTTCAAACCCAAGTGGTGATTCTAAATTGAGTGTTTCGCTGCACTTTTCTAAAAGGGCGCACCCGATAAATACAAATTTTAAGGACGTGTACCCACATTTGTGCATTTGCGAGTACATTAAAATTTCACAACAACTAGACAATGACAACAAAAAACTAGAAATTATTCTGAGGAATATTTTCACCCAAGATAACACTCCTTCCTTCGATTCTCTAATCTGTACTCATCGCTCTAGTTGGAGGTTAGCTTTCCGTTTGTGTTGGGTGATTTCCTTTCTTATTTCTATTCAGATTTCTTGTGATATTATTTCTGTTTTATGTAATTGGATTTCGGAATCACTGATTCAAGAAGTACACAACTCTCAAAACAGTAGAAACCCAACCATTATATCTGTAGATGGCCCAAAGTACAAGAGGTCAAAGTAGATTTTGTCCTAAAAAAAATCTGAAAGTTAAAAATCGGTTTATTAAATTTGAGGTTAGAGGTTCAAATTGAAGAGTCTTTACCCAATCTAACCCCACCAAGACCTCCGACAATGAGACCTAAACAAGTTGTACAGTTACTTAAATTTGTTCTTAGTCTACTTCTCTTGCTTGCAAAGTAACAGTTCACCTCTTGAATAATTAAGAATTTTTCGAGCACTCATTTAGCAAGTTGTAGTTACCCGGTACTTCAACCTGTTCCGGACCCAATATCATCCTCTGATGTTTAGATTAGATGTAAGAACTATTTTAAGCTGGGGACACAAAAAGTCATATATAGAAGATTAATAATCAAACTCATGATCATGAATATTGGTAGCGCATGGCAATATTTGAATAGGCATGGCATATACTGTCACCCCCGATTCCGGAAGCAAGATCGGCCGAGGGCACGAAGCCTAAATAACCTGACAACTCAATAGATTCTAAATAACTGGTGAATCATCATATTAAAAGAGACTGGCTCCTCCTCTCCAATCCATAGGGAATAGGAGGATCCTCCAATTCCAATTTAATGGTCAGGATTACCTTAGTATTTCCAGCCCCAAGGCTCATATAGTATTTTACAGGCACCTAATTACTTCCTAAATATTTCTCAATTATCGCATTCCAGGGACAAATTTATCAAATTCCAAACATTAGTAAAATTTCAGATCGTAACTTTAATAACAAGTGCAGATTTTCAAAGAACTGTCAAATTCATAGGGTTAATCAAATATTTCTCAATTACATAAGATTAATGAATTTTCTTTGAAATCTATAAAAAATTCTTTTTTTTTTGAACGGCATCTTCTCTCCCTGTTAAACTTGCCTTTGAAAAATATTTTTTATATAGCTCGTGAGGATTTTTTCGACAGATATCATATATAGCTCATGAAGATTTTTTTTCTTTCAATATCGTTTTTTCGTTGATATTATCTTATTATGTAGCCCATGAGATTTTTTTTACCGATACTAGTGTATTTTCACGTGTGCGTCGCACTCTGTCGTATGCTCATTGATGTAGTTATTCTTGTATGTAAGAAAATTGAAATTAAGATTCAGTTGTGGAAATTAGAAAAAAATCGTAAGAGTAAGTAATTGAACGTAAGATAATTTTTACAAAAAAAATATTTTAGAAGAAATGCAAAAGTAGTTCTTTGATTAACTCAGTGAATCTGATAGTTCTTTAAACTTGCACCTGTTATAAATTGGTGCCTGAGATGCGATAATTGAGAAATATTTGGAGAGTAATTGGGTGCCCGTAAATACCATATGAGTTTTGGGACCGGAGATACTAAGATAATCCTGACCATTGAATTAGAATTGGACGATCCTCTAATTCCCTATGCATTGGAGAGAAGCAAGACTCATATTAAAATGCAAGAGTTCAAATTAATGACCATAAGTTTCAGTGGGGATACAAACATCCACCATTAATTCAAATACAACAACTCATTCAAAACGGATAAATAGTTTCGGTGGGGATACAAACATGGGAGAATTTTTCATAAGTCCACTATAGCACTTTCCAAACCCATTTAATCCACTTCTAAGTTTCATAACCCACTAAGGGGTCGTTTGGATGGAGTATTAGCAAGGGGCATTAGTTATGCCCCCTTGTAAGGACGTGGGCCAGGGTAAGCCCTTGTTTGGAAAGCCAAATGGCTGCCAGTATTATTTAGTCGGCCCTTCCAGCAATACCGGCCAAGGGGGCATGCGGGGGTATTAGTTATGGATGGGGTTTGAGGTGTTATTAAGTTATACCCCTCAATCCCCTTGAAATTGGACAATTTCACCCCTCCTTGTCCTCTTTCCCCAACCCCCTATTTGCTCGGTTTTTTTGGTTTAGCAGAAAAACAAAAAGAAGAAGAACAGAAAATCGGAGAGAGGGAAGATGAAGTTTTCCAATTTTTTTAAAATATGGTTAAAAAATTAAGTATTCCAAATTTCAATCCGTTTGAACGGGTGGAAAGGTTTTAGTTTTCTGATTATTTTATCCTAAATGGTCATAATTCAATTTTGACTCAAAGGCTATCGTTGATTAGTCCTAAGAAAATTGTAGAATCAAATATCTTTTAAGGCTAATCAACGAGAGCTATAGAGTCAAAATTTAATTATGGCCATTTAGGATAAAATGATCAGAAAACTAAAATCTTTCCTTCGTTCAAACGGATTAAAATTTGGAACACTTAATTTTTTAACCTCTTTAGACCGGTTTATATATTAAAAAATATGGTTAAAAAATAAATTATTCCAAATTTTAATCCGTTTGAACGGGTGGAAAGATTTTAGTTTTTCGATCATTTTATCCTAAATGATTATAATTAAATTTTGAGTTTAGGGCTCTCGTTGATTAACTCTAAGAAAGTAGTAGAATCAAATATCTCTTAGGGCTAATCAACGAAAGTCATAGAGTCAAAATTTAATTATAACCATTTAGGATAAAATGATCAGAAAACTAAAATCTTTCCACCCGTTCAAACGGATTGAAATTTGGAGCACTTAATTTTTTAGAAAACCGAAATTTATAAAAAAAAATTTGTTTAATAATAATACTAAATTCGTTAGTAGAATACTTGTGAAAGAATAATTAAATTTGCAATTATATATAAAACGTAATACATAATGAATTTAGGGACTACACAAGGGTAAAAGGGTCATTTAACAGTTTTTTACATCATCCACCCTTCCTTATACCCCCTATAATCCTTCATCCAAATGAAGTACTATTTAATTCCCCGTCTCTATTACCTCATCCAAACAACATACTATTTAATTCCCCATCCATAAACATCACATCAATATGGGCCATCCTTTATTAACTAATATCCCCTACTATCTTATCCCACTATTAACTAATACCCCAAATTCTTATCCCGCATTCAAATGGGCCGTAAGTCCACCAATAATTTTAATGACAAAAATACCCCACCTAAGAAATAAGGGTCTTGTTTGGCTAACACGAAAATATATTTTTTCTATTTTTTTTCGTTTTTGTTGCAATCAAGCCGCCACCGGCACCGCCGCCGCCGCCACCACCACCGTCGCTGCTGCCATCACGCCACATATAACGTTATATGTGTAACAATGTCACGTCCTGAATTTTCAACATAAATATAAATGATTTTTATAATA